>JAIPRL010006352.1:0-27788 GCA_025469235.1 Pemphigus obesinymphae
TCGCTGGAACCACTGCATATCGTCTGGAGGAGAGTATTTTGAAGGCGATATCTTTAAATAATATGTAACTTCATTTTTGTAATTATTAAAAATAAAATCCTGGTACTTTTTGAACAGACCTCGTATACATGTGTGAATGCCGTGCTCTCGTTTAGAGAATAAAATGAAAGGCTTTTTCGCCGTATGCAGATGGGCGGCGGGTGTAGGTATTTATAATACTTCACTCGGCGAATGAGCGGAGCGGATAAAAGGGGACGCGAATTCCCATTTGGGGTACGACCTCGGGGACACACTGTTTTAACGATACACGTAACGAACGCTGTCAAAAAACAAATCTTGTCCGGCGTGCAGTGTGGACTTTCGTTCCGCGCCTGCCCCGTCCCTTCGCAGTCAGCGTCCATAAAATAAAAAGGATGCCAGTCGCCCGACGACGGTTGGTGGCGACGCGTGGGAAGGGATCGGTCTGTAAAACAGGATATGGAAAACATTTCCAAGGGCTAATTGGATCTCCATCGTTGGACTGCGCGAAACAAGGAGGGAAAAATTACCGGACGTTTCCTGTAGTTAATGAACACCCCGCCGAACCATTCCCACAGCCCGTAAACCCTTTTGGCCATATTCACCGATTCAGGTGACCCTATAGTGTGTCCAAATATCTTCATTACACCGGTAGACACGCGCACATTAATGTGTGCAATATGTGTAATAATATATATATATTTGTCCACGTACGCATTAAGCCCCGAAGGGATCGCCGGTCCTTACCTGATTGTATACGCGATCCAATTACATCATAATGTCGCCAATCCCTGTAGAGGTTGAAATTTGTGTGCATACGTTATATATATATATACATTTATTTATTTTTTTGCTTTTTGCTTTTTGTAATACAGTTAACGATTTCCCGACGTCAAGTCATGCATATTTATTTATGGCATATCGACAAATTGGCTACTCGAAACACGCACTTAACCAATACGATGTGGAAGAACGATGACCCGGGGGATAGGGATCAGTATAAAAATTACTTTACAAAACTGATTATTTTAGAAAATATTATCGTATCGCAGTTGTTTTTATTAGAAAATATGGCCGATATATATAGTTCGAAGAAGGTGTTTGGGAGTCAAATCAAATTTTATCTAAACGAATAAATGTATAATAATAAATACATTTTTCATCCGTGTTATTTTCATAATAAATGTTAGATAAAAAACAATTTGTATTTGTATTTTTTTTTAACGTTTTGCACATATATCATATATATATATATATATATATACTACGTACTCTATGGAAATTTAAAATTCATTTTCGTATATACGAGCAAATAACGGGTTTTTACAGTTTTTGAATAGTTTTTATTTAACTACGAATTTATCGAAAATGTGGAAAAATTGAATAATTCTAGTTGAAAGTACTAACTAGATTAAATTTTCTGCCGGAAAATTTCTACACACTACCAATTAAATCAAGCTCTCTGGTCAAAATGTAGATCATAGTAAAAAAAAATATATATTTAATAATAAATCAAAAATTATAGTTTCCTATAGCTCCGTTCAGAATCTAAAATAATATGCATATACTGTGAACAAAATTACTGTTTTTGCAGTGTCGCAGTATAAATGATAGCACAAACCAATATTCTAAATTATGGATCAAAACTTGTAAAGTACGACATTAATATTATTATTATTATAATTATAGAAATTACAGAAATACTATAAATACCTACTTATTATAGTCTATAGATGATTGAGATATTAGTAATTTTATTAAGAATCGTAATAAAAACTCCGTAATTTAATATAGGTATGATGGTTTTTTAATAAGTTATTAATAATAACTTTATACGTATATATATATATATAGGTACTTATGTGATTTCCAAAAAAAAAACAAAATTATTTGTATGTCGTAAATTATATGAAATACAAATTAGAGATAATAAGATAAAAACCAAAATTCAAAAATTTAAAGTTACAAGGTTTTGGCATGTATATTTTAATAAGTAATTATTGCTTTTTGATCAATTTAAAATTAAAAAATATAACTAAGATGAGTAATTTTATTTCTATAAATTGGATTGAACCTAATAATCAAAATACTCACTATATTGAAACGTTGTCGGACAGTGAAAAAGAAAAAAAAATGTGAAACCGATGAAATGTATTCCAAATAAAAATGAAAATTTAATAAGAAATCGGTAATTATAGATAGAAATGTAAAATGTATATTTATTTTATCGCACCTACTCGTACTAGTCATACTTTATTTCATCATAACATAACTACTACACATAACTAATACGATTTACAAATATAATACATTGGGTATACACGTACCCATGTAACCACAGATCATGCCGGTTTTCTGGTATAATCGATCGCGTGTATTTTCGTGTCATAAATAACATTTTCTAACCGTGGACGCGTTAAATATTTATATTGTATTATAAAATTAGATTGCTATCTTTTAATTTAAAATGCGCATGAAAAATAATGTAGTTTGAAAAAATAATAATTGCTTATAGTTATTATTTCATGATTGGTACTAGACATTTTTTAATACATTCTATATAATTAATATAAAGTTTTTAATTAAACAAGTTAAAATTTCGATATTATAACTTTAGTCATGGGGGAAGTTCACCTTCCCTCACCATTTGGATACACCACGGCATATTATGTTGGAAATCAAATAACTAACTAACTTTATGTAACTTTTTCGTATATATTAATTTTGTCCGCGCTCCTATAAAATGGCCCGGGAAACAGTATTTACCACAAAAACTTCAAGAAAAGTCATTCAGAAAGTTATGCGACTAATGTTTGCAAACATTGTAAAGGGATTCCTGTAGTTTATTTTAGTTTTGTAAAATTACCGCAAAAACAAAAAACAGCGTTAAAAAAATGCATTACCAACTCATCGACAGATACAGCGTTACGTGCCTATAAGTTTGCCTACAATGAGCCCATCATAATACTGTACGAGTATATATTATCATTAATTTCGTGACTCCGTAGGTATACGACATACGTATAACACCTGTATTTTTTGGCTTAATTATTGAACTAGAACAACATGACATAGGTATACTAAACTAGAACTAACTGGAAAAATTATTAAATCAATAATCTGTTTCTAATTCATTTTATTTTGATAATTTATGTACACATAATTTTAAATTTAAACAAATAATATGAACGATCACGACAATGGAATCTTTATAGGGAAACGGAGGATCTTTAAAACTTAAATACCTATAATTTGTATTTATAGTTAGAATTTTTAAACAATAATAACTAGAGATAGAGTATGATGACTTAAAATAGTACCAAATAATAACAATGTCCAACTACAAATTAACGTAACGATTACATTTTAGATTCTAGCGTTTAGATTTTTCGTTTTACGACGATGTTTATTTATTTAAAACTTATCTGTGAGTTGACGTCTTCATCTATTTTTTTCACGCGTATCCTTTTTTTGGCACAACATTTTATCAACATCGTACCTACTTTAATGAAGTACTTTGTCAATTATTGAAATACACATAAAATAATGGTTATTAATTATGTTATTAATGAGTAGGTACAGACAGCTAGTGGCGTATTGGCGTGATAGTATTATGTGATACGTCACGCCGCAAGATAATTTCCAGTACATGTAATGCGCATACGACTTGCGAGTGCCTCCATGAAAAATATCATCTTTATCAGTCTTATCAGTTATCAATATTATGTTATCAATAACTATTACAAAATACTATCTTAGTCCGTGTAGTGTAATCACAGAATAATCTATGGTATAATAATGTAGTGTAATACCCACAGATATTAATAATTGTATGTGCTAAAACCAGAAGTTAATAGACAATATTATTAATACAATGTAGTGTAGGTTTTCATATTGCATCCATATCCGCACTGATCGCAGTTGTGAGAAAAACAAATTATGCTTCTCTCGTTGATGACGTAAATGTGTAGAACGTTTCTCGTATTTTCGAGAGAAAAAAGAAACAGTATAGGTATCCTATCAAACGTTGGTATTATTTCAGTCAAGGCTGGGCATTAACGAGTTAAAAGTTAAAATTAAGTTAAAAAGTCAAGTTAGTTTTAATTAAGTTACTTAACGCGTTACTTTTTTTTCAGATTAACTTTTAACTTAATAAGTTACTTTTTTTTTTATTAAAATTAACGTGTAAACTTCAAGTTAACTTTATACAAAAGTATCTAAATTAAGTTAAATTTTGCCCGAAGAACAATCCAAATTTTTGAATTGGATTTTAGTTTTTGGTACCTATACGCAATTTTAGTAGGTACCTAGAATAGCATGTACGTAATCGTTAAGAATCGATGTACCACTCACCCACATGCCACGACGTTGGCCGTTCACGAATATTGGGCTGAGCTCGGTATTTTTAACTAAATGGAGGCTGGTATTTATGTCCATCCAGTATAGAAAATATATTGAAATAGTAGGTACTGCTTATTTTACACTATATTAATGTGAATCAAACAATAATAGAGGTATCTCAGCAGTTAGAAGTTATTTTCTGATTTCTTATTTATGCATGGGTTTTAAAACGACGTGTTGTATTTTTATTTTTACATGTATACACTCTTTCAGGCAGAAGAAGTCCCGAGTAGTTTTTTTGAGCGTAAAGAATAACTATGCTTTTTTACCTTTTTTACGATGTAATAGGTATATCGACTTTTTTTCCTAATTAGGAAATTTTAATTTTTAACCAAGTTAAGTTAATTTTTTTTTTTTCAAAGTTAACTTTTGACTTTAAAAGTTAATAAAAACTATACGAGTAACTTTTAACTTAACTTAGCTTATATTATTTTCAATTAACTTAACTTAACGAGTTAAAAAATATCGTTGACTTGCCCAGTCTTGATTTCAGTATTATATAATTCACTTTTGTATATATCGTTGCACTACACGCGCGGACTGAGATAGTGTTTTGTAGAAGTTATTGATGAAATAATATTGTTGATAACTGCTATGAGACCGATGAGGAGAATACTCTTGGCGGAGGCACTCGCATAAACATTGTAAACAAGTGCAGGCGCATGAGCACGTATGATCGGTACATCGGAAATTATCTTGCGGCGAGGAGACGCCTGTACGGGTCGTATCCAGTGGTGGATTTGGGGAGGGACGCAGGGGGACGAAGCTACTCTTCATTTTTTTCATGTTGAACAGCGTACCCCTTAATTTATTTATCAAGGAACGCAAGGAACGCAATGTTTGTTTTAATTTTTATTTAAAATTTTTAAAAATTATAATTTATTTTCGGAAAAATCTTGAAATTACGAAAATGAATGTTTTTTGTCCTTATCACATAATTGGTTTTAGATAAAAAAAAACCATGATATAAAATGTTGAATAGTTGATCTTATTAAATCATATTTGTATCATATAGGTAATAAATAATCTTCATTATCCGTGAATGGCTAAAGCCTAAAAGGATGACGAAATCAATGCAACACCGATAAACTTCATTTCGGTCTACGTCTACACAACTTTCTCGATTATTCATTTAGAAGGAAAAGTTTTAAATTATTTTGAAAGAGGAATACTTAAACTATGCTATCTTGAAAATATGTAACCTAGCAATGATGTAAAAAAAAAATGTTGGATTTTTCTACTCATTCATGTTCTATAATAATCTAAAATGTTTTCTTAAAACGTCCCCTGGTTAAGAAACTTTGGATAGGGGGTGTGGGGGACGAAGTCCCCCACGGCTTATTTTTTCTCTAATATGTCCCGAAACGCTGATTTTTGAACTAAGCTCAGAGTCCGTCCTTATTTTTTTTTCCAATTCAACCACTGGATATCTATACGATATTAATAACACTATATATCAGCTCAGCATACGACGTATCGATCGTCTCCGTGTCCCGTCCGGAGTTAACCGTCTCGGAAAACAGAAAACAGAAAACCGTTATAGGTACACCACAGACTATATAGTTTATTAAATTACTATTATTATTGTCATAATTGAGAATGCATTTTACCGCATATTGTTTACGTGTTATGCAACCGATTGCATATTTATCGTACGGTATATACAAATATTCTCGTCGTCTTCAGGTTAGGTACTACCTGTCCACACGTGTGTATTTATTCATAATCGTCGTAGGTTTTGGTAACGTTTTCTATATAAAATATCATTATATCCGTCGTAGACCATAACGAGATAATTGCGAAAAACCTATAGGTCCTATAACAATAATATATTTAGTGTATATTATCTATTATTATAATATGTATACAAGTATAGAAGTGTATTTTTGAATCGAATCGATCGAGGCCGTGTTTTTATTTTTATTTTTTCATTTTAATTATAACATTATTTTTTCTGGTAATATGAGTTTTTGGTAAATTTAATTCGATTCAATTTCCGTAATGACCTTACGCTCCTTTTGTATATATATATATATATATATATGCACGACGTATTCCGTACTTATTAAAGAATAAATTATTATCGTCATTTATTTTACCAATTAAATCGTACGCGTAGACCGGCCGCGTGTCCACGTGAAACTTAAAAACGCTATATAAAATACTGGTGCAGGTACCGTAATGATTGCCATTTATAATATTGTATTCACGTCGCTATACACATATTTATAAACGCTATTTGCACGTCAATCAATAAAAATCAATATTGTTTTTCAATTGTCTTATCGAAATTAAACCGAAATTGCCGCGAAAAATCTACTTTTACGTATAATGTTCATAAATTACTGCATGTACGGTCAACGTACGTCAATGCACACGACTGAAAAACGTGAATTTTTCACAAGGGCTAGGTTTTAAATCTATGATGAAATCAAAATTAAAATGAAAATACTATTTATAAAATTGATAGAAGACAATATTTTTGGACTGAACCTCGTTTCGATTTCTTTACATTTTCAAAATATATGGACCCTATTGGGCAACTGTTTTCGTATCGTAAATACAATTAATATTTTGTTTTTTTTTTCCCCATTCCCAGTCAGTATATTTAAAAACAATAAATATAACTACAGTTTTTGACGTGTACTTATTCACGAAGTATACATGCAGGTACACATACAATTATTTGATTGAGAAAATTGATAAAATAAATCTAATCAGTAAAATATTTTTGACAATATTCTTTTCAAAAGTACACATTGAATATAGTTTTGATGGTACATATAACTAAGAATTAATTTTTCATGTTTGTAGTCGTGTTAATATAGTATTGATATTGTAAATAGTTGTGTTCTATTCCTGTGCACAGGCGATGTACTCAACAGTACTTACATTAAACGAAACGATTACAAGTTTAAAATTCCTAATAAAAAAAAAAGAAGTCTATTTTTTTGACAAGAAACTCCTCTCAGAAGTTATATATACATATTATTATTATTATTATTATGTAGTTCGTATTATATAGATAATATAATATGTAACAATTTTACCAAACAGCATTGTTGTGGAGCTTTTGCATGCCTATGGCCATCCCCTCGAATCGTACTGACATACGCTTTTTAGTACAATATCAAAAATTTTCTAAATTAAAAATAAATAAATACGCCGCGTTATTGGGTATTATTGTTCCGATCAGCGTGTTTCTCGTTTGGTATTTTTACGCGTAAAAAACCAGGGAGTCAAAACGGTTTGAACCCGGGGTGAAAACCCGTGTAACCCGCAAAATATTAAAACCGTGTTAAAGCCGAAACCCGTAACCCGGAAAAAATTTAAACCGTTTTTTGACCACGTATTCCTAACCCGCCAAAATGAAAACTGTGTTAAACCCGAAACCCGGCAAAAACGGGAAACGTTTATAAATGCGTAACTGAATTTTTTTTGAAAATTTGGACAACGTAAATCGAGTGAAAATAATAAAATACTGAAATAAAATATAAAAATAAATATTCAATATTAAATATAATAAATAAATGTAATAGTTCATGTGCCATTTCTTTGAAATAATCAAATGTTTTTCTGTTTGAATCTACTTGGACGTTTGATTACAGAGAAAAGTTTAAAAATAAAGTCAGTATAGATTATTGTTCATATTATAATGTTATAATATTATTCATATTATAATTCATATTATAATATTGTTCATAATATTAATATTATATTGTAAAATATTATTATTGATGACAAATTCCTCGTAGGCAGCCGGCAGGTACCGACTCGACGTACCTAGTCATTCCGCCACGACCAAGCCAAGTCTAGGAAAACGAATAGGCTGTTGCGACTAATTGAAAACATATGAAACATATTATATTCTGATATCAATTTTTGATAAACAATGTTTATTGGAATCCTCAAAAAAAAAAAAACAAATATTTTGAACCTGATACTTAAAAATGAACCCCAAAAATTGAATCTGAAACCCATTAACCGGAAAAAATTTAACCCGAAACCCGTCAACTGAAAAAAATTTTAACCAGTCTTAAACCCGAAAACCGTAACCCGGAAAAAATTTAACACATTTTAAACCCGAAACCCGTAACCCAAAAAAAATATTAACTGTTTTTCAACACCGAACCCGGAACCCGGAAAAAATTAAAACCGATTTTTAACCACGTATCAGAAACCCGGAAAAATTTTAACCGGTTTAAATCCGTAACCCGAAACCCGAAAAATTTTAACCCGTTTTGACTCCCTGGATAGAATACAGCAATACTTACTATTTGCAGGCCACATGATATAAATGTAGGAAAGAATAATTTATTGATTGGTATTGATAAAACGGACACCGTGCTTATCGAGATAATATAAGAAAATTATATTTTCAGCAACAATTGAATATGTACAACAAGGACAATACTAATCAAGTTAATAATTGCAAGGGAATAAACCAACGTTCGAAATCATTTAATTTTAATAATATAATATTATATATCTGTGTGACTCGCATTATCAAATTAATTAAATTGACAAGGATTGCTCATTAATACTGGAACTGGCGACGACAATAATGGTCTGCAGGAAATTATATAGATTAAGTCAGGAAGGCTCTGGCCAATATGGCGACGGGCAAATGGAGTGAACACCTTACGAATAAACTACAAATAAAAACAAAAAATAAAAATTACGCACAATGACGTCGACCCGAGATATACACGTGGACGGCCTTTGTCACACGACCAATATGGCGGGTGGTATTATTTGAATTTATATAAAAAAAAATACAAAAATAAATAAATATACCGACGTGGGTAAACGATACGATTGTTCAAACTTGAATGCACTTTTCAGGCGTATACGCCTAAACCGCCCCGATTGCATACAGCGAAACAAATCAAAGTTCAAAATTTTAAAAAAAATTTCTGAAAAGTGATCGGTAAGTTTTTAAATGTTAACAACGTCAATATAATTTTTTCGAATACGTCGAAACTCAAAATTAACCATACATTTGCTTTTGTTTCGGAATACTCTAGACTAGACTTAGGCCCCCGTGTCCTACCTACAGTGCCGAAATTGGTGACGTGAGTTTGGGGAGGACCGGTCGAACAATAATTCACCGACCATTTATTCAATGCATACGATAATATTATGTAGATATTTAGCGCATTTTCGATTGTGTAGCTGTAAATGCAAAACCGAAAAGACAATAAATGTATCTCTGTGGGTTGCAGTATGAATTTTGTTTAGCACCGCAAACCCGACGTTTTTATCTTTATTGAATATTTATTGAAACGTTTTTTTCCCATGTTTATTATCGTTATTTATAGTTAATGTGCGCGAAATATCAGCGAATATGAAGTGGGTACGTATATAATATAATATCGTCGCGAACGCATCGCGATAAAAACAAACGTCTTATACCGATATTATTTTTATACATTTTACCTAAATAAATTCGCTCCGTATATAACAAACAATAATTTATTTTATTCAATAAACTAACATATAGGTAAATATAATATAATACAACAATACCTGTGTATTATTGTGCGTGTTCTATACATTTCACCGCATAATTTCTCCATTAAATTATACGATATCGTTATTTATTTTAAAACGCACTTTTCCACGTTCTGTAATTTCGAAACTTTTAACGCATTTTATGTAACTTGAAAATATAACCATTCCAATGTTCTTCCCCTCTCTCAGGTATATTAATCCTGCCCGGGCTGCCGGTCACATAATATTGAAGTGTATTATACCATTATTTCCCCTCTTATATTCGCCGTTCTATGGTCAATGTTCCTAATACACTTATATACGGAGTAAGTCATAACACATACATAAATTTTATTATGAAAGGATCATATATAAGCTATTATTACATATTTTTTAAAAATGTAAATTTTCTCAGTTTTGATATAACATGCATTTTATTAAGTATTATTTGTTAAATACAAAATAAAATAGTCGATAGGTCATCCAAGGATTTTTAATTTTTTCGGACTTATACTAATATAATATAAAAATATTAAAAATTAAGAAATAATTAATATTTTAAATTTTGAACCAAATTCTTTTGCGTTCGTATTCACTAGTTTTAGAATACTGAACTAAGAACTCGTTGTCGACTTCGTTTGACAATACAATTTCATCTCAAAATCTAAATATGATTTTGTTTCTACCAATTATTTTATGCCTTTATACAAGCTAGAATGTTTCCAAGATGTTTCAAAATAAAAGAAGCTAATTTATTATCAAACAACTTCTATGATATATTAAGCGTAACAGTATATTGGTGGTTTGGGAATTATTAACACTGTCCAAAATGTATGGTTTTGTTTTTGTTATTAAGTTAGTAAAAAATGATTATTTTTTCATTATTATGTTTTTGTCACATAGTAAACGTTTTATGTTTTTTTCATTTCTTTTAAAATATATAGTCAATTATGAACATAAAAATGTGTAATTTAATCATACTATTTGATCCCATCGAGCCGGTTAGAACTGAAAAAACCACGAGTACGAAAGTCTCGAGTGAAATGAAAAAAATAAAAATATTGGAAGAAACGGCTAGGTGTCATTACTAGAGTCGGCATAATTACGTAGGTAATGATATTTGATCAGTCGAGTTATGCCATGTCAGGAATCAAATTTAGAGAAGAGCGGCTAGACAGAGTTGCAATCTCATTTGAAATGATACTTCAATTACGATTAGAAGAAGAGTCGAAATTTGAAGAGACACAGGCAAATAAGGAGTTAGAGCACAATAGTTACGAAGTAATGTATGATGAAAGTAAACCGAGAATGAGATGAAAGCGAGTGGCGGTATATTAATCAAATTAAGTAAAATTGAGGTGAGGCTACCTAAAACAGACTTGTCACATTTCAACGGAGAAATACACTCTTAGACGAATTTTAAAGATTTATTTGAGGCTGCAGCACATAGTTATGATAAAATTGCACCAATACAGAAATGTATGTACCCGAAGAGTTCTTTGTCAGATGATGCAAGTATTACCATCGATTTTATCAATGCGACGTTAAAATTATATGCAGTATACTCTGTTCAGGTCCACTCAATCGGTGGAAACCGGTCGCATTCGCTCATAAATGTTACCGACGGCGAGCGTCGACCGTCACGACGCAACAATGTGTATACGTAGTGAGCTATATTATCACATAGTTTTCACCTGCGTGCGTATCTAAATAGTTGTTATGGACTAAAATATACGATATCTTTATTATATTTTCAACAATGTTCCTTACAAAGGTGTTTAAGTATACATGGCAATATGAGGTAACGGGGACAAGTACAATATAGTTCACTCTCCCCCCTCCCGGGGACACACTTATGTCTCGGGTCCCCTAACTGTGGCAGTAAGGCACTAAAACCTTTTGATATTATTGATACTGGTTCCAATTCCGGTTTTTAGTGAAAAAATTTAACAGCTTTGATTCGGTACTGGTTATTTTCTAAAAAAATATGTAATTCCGGTTACCCATAAATTCCGGTTCCAGTTCCGATTCTTATCAGGTTCAAATATAATATAAAATTACATTTTAATATTTCATTAATAATAATATTTATTAACATTTGAACCATATAAATGTAAAAAGTACAAAAATAAAGAAAAAATTAATGAAATAAAATTAGAATAGTGTAAACCGCAAGCATTGGCAGTATAAGTATTATAAATTATATTATTGTGGTAACTTTTATAGAAAATACTGTAGTTTTGGAAACATTAATGCGTAATCTTCACTTTGCCTTATATTGCGTGGTAGGAGGGGACCTATGTTGTTAACTTAAGTTTTAGGAATACCCATTACTTGAAATATAAGGTGATAATTCTTGGGTTTTATAATTCTAGAAGTTTGGCAAAGCGATTTATTTTCCATTCAATGGTGGCAGTGGAAAAGCCTAGTTTGTAGATGAGGGTGAATAGATGTAGATGTTTTGTGGAACATGCTAGAATATGATTTTATAATGCATTCTCAGATAGTTGGAATGTTCAGAGATTCGCTGATAATTGAGTTCCTGAAATCCCTAACAGCACAATACCATTTCATTTTCATAACAGTAATATAACTCTTGAAATGTAGGAATATATCTGATACGTTAGAATATGTATTATTTATGTTTCTGTTATGTTTTATACTAGTTTCTATGTCCTCTTTGACATAACATTGTAATGTAACAATTTTAGATAACATTTACACTACTGTAACGAACAGTTGTTATGTAACCATAACAGCACAATATCATGGTGGAAGCCATGCTGGAAGAGCGTATGTGAGGATGGTGTTGATATACATTTTTAAGATTGAAATATACATCTTATTGGTAGAAGGCTCTTGTGGTTCAACATGGGATAGAGGACTGCCCGGATACAGCGTGATTTTTGGCAGGTTTCATGGACGTGTCGAGTGAATCGTTGAATTTTGATAAATTCTACTCCAAGGTATTTGACCGAGGAGCTCCGCTTAATGTTACGACCTTTAATTTTGATCGGACGAAAGTTGATGGTTGATTTTTCCCCGAACAGAATGATAACATTTTTATCGGAGTTGATACTGATCCTCCAGTCGCCCAGCAAATTGAAAGTCAAGTATATGTGGATTTTTATTTTTGCGGCTGCGTGGTGATTGCCCATACTGGTGCAAATAAACATACTATCATCGGCAAAGAGATTTGTCCTCATTCTAGGAGAGGAGAGAATGTCATTAATATACTAGGAGAAAAGTATTGAAAAGAAGCATGAACCCTGGGAAACCCACGTTGAGATGGAATGCGAGTTCGATAGTGAGTTATCTACGCGGACTTTGAAGTACCTGTTCTCCAAGAAAGATTTGATAATGTTGACGAGTCGCAACAAAATATTAAGGGAGATAATTTTTGATATTTTGACCATTCGGTTACAAGGTTGAGTTACCTTTTAAGCTGGATAGTTGCACCTCACATGAAGACTCTAAGCTCTTTCAAGCTGACTTAAATAAATTTTTAGGTTAGTGTAACCAAAACGGATTAGAACTAAATGTGTTTAAGTGCGTGTGTATTTTTTACTGCCGGAGTAAGTCGCATGGAGATTTTAATAATTTCATTGGAAATAATAAAATCAAATGAGTTTCATTAGTACGTGATCTTGTTATAATCTTATCTTTAGGTTTATTATTTAATTTTCATATTTATGAAATATATGTTAAGGCTTTAAAAATCCTAGTTTGTATTAAGAAAACATGTGATGAATTTACCGATATTAAATATATCGTCACTTTATATATAGCTCTAGTTAGATCTATCCTTGAGTTTGGCTGTATAGTTTGAAATCCTCATCAAGTTGGACTGGTTAACAAACTTGAGAGGGTGCAAAAACGATTTGTAAGAATGGTGGGGTGTAAGTTACAAAGGCAGGGTAGATGTCTGAGCCAGTTTTGGGCAATTCTGGCTTAAAACCTTTAGCCCAGTGCTGTACATTTATAGACTTAGTATTTATAGCCAAATTACTTAGAGGACAAATTTACTATCCAGATTTTCTTGCACGATTGAAATTTAAAGAACCATTGTCTAACCTATGACACCAAACGCTTTTCGATTTCACTTACTAGAACCAACTGCGTCCAAAATAGTCATTCTTATTATATGTAATGCCTAATAAGCTGCCCGAGCTGCCCAACTTCCTGCACAATGGACGACATCATGCTAGCGACCAAGGAAGGAATAGAAGTGGCCAAGTTCTGGAAAGATATTATCTGACACATAATTCTCAACATCATTATTTTACACAGTCAAACTATACAGACACAAAATTAATTATTTAATTGCTACTTTCTTACTGTTTATTTATTACTACTATTTATTTATTTATCCATGTTTACTTATTTATTTGTTTATTTAATGTAACCTACCCATAGCTGTTAATTTTAACTTTAATTTATTCAATACTAGTCGTATTTATATACAAGGTTGTTTGAAAAAAAAAAAAAAGTATATGTAATGCCTAGAATTAATTTGATTTCCATGTTGATCCATTATCAAAAAATTCGAAAAATTGTATTTTATCAATAGTTTCTACCTTATTTCAATAATTAATTTAAGTATTAGTTTTATGTCGAATTAATGTATGATACTTTCTTGTCCTGAGGGGTGTTTATCAATTAATAATAAAATAAATAAATTAATACATTATACGATTCAGACACATTAGCTTCATTTTTAATGGGTTTCGATTGATTCAACTAAATATACACAGTACTTTACATGTATATATATGTATAGTTTTCTATGCGTAGCTGTTGGCTTTATTGATTATGGTATACGTTTATGATTCGTATTACGTGCATATACATTATATTATGCCCGTCGGGCGGCGTCAATTATATACAAATGAAAATCCGAAACCGACCAATATACCTTTCAATTCATTGATGATTATATTCCACAATAGATTTGGACGACGTTTCGGGTGACACAAAACATCACACGCGCGGATATAAACTTTATTCGATAGGTTGTATTTCGTTATTTTTTCAATTTTCGATCTATTTTTTTTTCTTGTACGTTCGAAAACAAAAATATTCACCACAGACACGGTTTCGCGTAATGAAATTCCCACACAGAGTATCATCGTATTGCATCGGATTGCAGCATCCGTGTATATATTTATATATATATATGTATGTATATAGGTAAGTACACAAATTATGTATATATATATATATAGTTAATCAACAAAGTCTCGGACGACACAGACCCACAAATTGGGAGCTGACACACGACGACGTTATTACAGGGCGCACAAAGACCATATGAGATATATCTCGTATAATACACGTATACGTGCACACAACATAATATGTATACTACGTATGTATATTATATATATATATAGTGTGTCCGAGTGGTTTTTTACGATTTCTGAACACACGCGCACACGTGTGTGTGTGTGTGTGTGTGTAAAAAAGTCGCCTTTTTTTTTTTTATAAAGGTTTCAATTTCACGTATATATAGTATGTCGTGTGACGAAAATTACGGTTTCCCACCGTCGCCACCGCGTTGTCGTGTTTTTCGTCTCTTCCGTGTATTTCTTCCCTACCACTTTTCCTCCCCCGCCACCACCCGCCAAAGGGAAATAACGACTATACGATATTACTACGTGTAATATTCATCCGCGCGCGCCCGGCTTTGCCGTCGAAAACACCGATAATAATATTGAATTTCTTTTTCTTTTTTTTCTTTTTTTTTTTTTTTTTCAAATACCCAACACTCGTTTAATATGCTACGTTATACTATGTTATCATCGATGCTCATCGTGTGACTTTTTTCCCGTTTAACTACTCGTTATTGTATAATGTTTTCATCCTAAAGGTTACCGGGACAAAAGTCCAACGAACAAAGTGTAAAAGTTTACAAGACGGTTACAACACACGTTAAAATATTATCAGGCTGACACGCTCTGTATATGATTTTAAAAACTGTTATTTTAATTATGACTATACGTACTATGTCGTCCGCAATTTTCCAAAATAAATTTTATTCAGCTAAAATCGTCCTTAAAATGTATATAGATAACGTAATAATGTATTTTATAAATTATATTTTACAAAAAATAACAATTTTACACTATCTGAATAGATAAAATATAATATAACTCCTTGATCTATGTAGATAACACTTTACACTAACAACATAGTTAAAAATTAATTTATATGACGTGAATGAGTATTACACAATTTTTTCATTGGTCTAAATACCTATATTATATGTGACATTTTGTCTATTATTAAACAACATTTTTTTCATCGTTTTATAGTTTTTGTATTTAGGCCTACTCTCAATCTCTCACGTATAAGTGTGAAGTGGTAATAATAGTAAACATGACTGGAAGACCTAAAGACTTTTTTTTTTTTTTTATAATAAAACGGTTTTTTGATATTGATTTTGACTGGTTTTTTACCACAAAGCCAACTATAGAACAGATGGCTAAATAGAGTAGAGGAAATTTTAATAGAAAAAATAATGACAGAGCACTCGAAAATAAGATAAATGTATAATTATCGTAATAAAACTCTTGAAGAGTTATGAATACCACATTATAAGAAAAAAATATTCTTCTTGTATTTTGTAAAAGGAGTTCTCGTATTAATAATAATAATATTATTATTATTATTATTAATATTATGTATTTTAAGAATTGACTCGATTATATAGTGTGTATAGTGAAGTCATTTTAACATATTATTATTTTATAAAAATTATATATCATTAAATAGTATATAATATATACATGTACTCACATGTTAAATTATACTTCTCCCTAAGGGGAAGTAGTTTTAAGGGGTTCTGTATAGGCAATTTTCAAGAAATTTGAATAAAATAAATATCCAATAACTTCAAAATATTTAAATATATTTTTAGAGTAATTAAAAAATATTCTTGGGCCTATATCATTTTTTATATTATGTAATCACGCTTTAAAAAAAAAAGATATTTATGCAATATTAATTTTTATCAATTTAAGAATATCGTAGAAAGATAAAATAAAAAATAAACCATAAAGAAAAAAATTATCTGGCGCCCTGCGTAGTCGATTTCTGATATGTGCATTTTTACGCGTTTTATGAGTTGTTAAAAAATCTATTTTTTTTTTTTTAAATAAACTAATTTTTAAAAATCTTGAAAAAATTAATACATCAAGAAAAGTTTATAAAAGATACTAGATAATGTTATTAGTTATAATTTGTTTTTATTTGATATTTCTAACATGTTTGTAAGGTGATAAAATGAAAAATTCTAATGAAAGTTTTTCATTGAAAATGTGTAGGTACGACGTTCTCATTAACCTATATAATACTTTTTACTATCGACATTTTGCTGGCTCGGTATGAAAAGGTTCAACTTCGTATTTTTGAAACCATTTAGGAGAGCATTTTTAAAGTTTGAGTGTGCATATGATTTATTTCACGTGTCGTATTAAAACAAAATTGATGCCATATTTTAGATAAAAACTGTTTTAATTGTTTAAACTGTATCAATTTTTAGTGAAAATGTTTAATCATTATAATTATTTATTTACAATGTGAAAAAAAGATTCCAGTGGCACGACCGGTTAGCACACAGTACTTATAATACAAGGTGAAAAAAAACTACCTACCTATTTTGAAATAGTTTCATATGGATAGAACTTTTTTGTACTAACAAACAATTTAGTATGATTTGGTCTATTTAAAACGCAAATAAAATGAAGCAGATAATGAATTTTCTTAATATAGAGTCTTAACTACTGTGTAAGTCAATGTCTAATTCTATAATGCATTTAGCAGAGGCGTAGTAACGAGGGGGACTAACCCCCCTCGAAATATCCAATGTTTAGAAAAAAATGAATTTAAAAAATATATGATATCAGTTCAATATATTATTAACAACTATAATGTTCAATATATTTTCAGGTTCGGACAAAATCACGTGTTTCAAAACAGTAATATAAAAACTTGTTTTGAACAATATTCCAGAAATTATTTTTATATAGGTAGTAGGTCATTAATCATTATATAAGATAACACTAGTGCACCCCGAGGAGGTTGCTTGGACTTTATATGTTTGATATTCGTATTTCGTATTATGGTTTTTGTTTGTCACTTTACTAAAAATCGTCGTGTGATTGTCAGGTGGACCGTAGTTATCAAGTAAAATATTATGCAATTTTTAAATTACTTTAAGCGATTTATTCACGTGCGTACGTGGTTTTATTTCACCGCCAAAGTGCAAAACGCCAAAACATTTAACGTTTGC
The DNA here is from genome assembly GCA_025469235.1 of Pemphigus obesinymphae. Taxonomy (NCBI): domain Eukaryota; kingdom Metazoa; phylum Arthropoda; class Insecta; order Hemiptera; family Aphididae; genus Pemphigus; species Pemphigus obesinymphae. The sequence continues at coordinate 18,206 of JAIPRL010006352.1, forward strand.
TCAAAATTAAACAGCCCGATGCCCTGATTTAAATCAGTGATTGCACACTAGGAAAATTATGAATAAAAACTGCCTTCTGTTGCAATCAATACATATATTACCCAATATCAGGCAAATGTTTGCCTTCATCATTTTGTATTCCTTTTTTTTTTTTGGTTTTTTTTTTTTTATTATTCACTGTAACCTGATAACGACTTATTGTCAAAACTGGTAGTTTCATACATACAATTTTATCAAATATTCCGCTAGACAAGCTTTATTTTTATATATTTATTTCTATGATATATTTTTATATTCTATAATATATATTTTATTTTAATTAATTTAAAAAGTCATATGGATATATAATAAACGATAATATAATGATATGAGATAAATATGTAGGTATAAGGTGTAAAACATAACATGTATACATGTATGCGCTTATTCATTTTGTAAGTATATATATCATATTTGGCATTATGGTTTTAAACTCAAATCAATCTATATCAGTTATAAGTTATAATCTCATAAGCTATTCGGTCGATTTTATAGTTATATCCGTCACTTATTTGCTTATTTTCGTGTGTATTGTCATTTTGATGTTATCAATACTATTACCGTAACAGTGCGAAATAACCGTTGTGTAACCAAAAAAAACATGGATTGTGCTAAATGTTCCGAAAATGTTATAAAAGATGATTGTCTTAATTGTTCTATGTGTAAAAAATCGTTCCATTTTTAGTGCCTGGGTTACAGTAAATTAACTTTGGTAAAAGGATAAAAAAACAGTAAATCTAAACTAGCCTGCTTAGACTGTACAAATGATCTTAAATCAGGTATTCCAACAAACAAGCAAAGCGTTACGTTACAAAGTATAGCTGAATCAGTAAATTTTATGGGTATGAAATTTGACGATTTTAGTAATGCTGTAACAAAACTATTAAATGAGATGAAAGAATTAAGAGAAGAAAACAAGAGAGTGGCTGATATTAATAAAAGCTTATCAAAAGAGGTAAACCAATTAAAACTTAAAATCGGTGACCTTGAACAAAAATTGTATGAAAAATTTGTAGAGATTTCTAGAATATCAACTTCTAAAAATCAAGACTGTGTAGGTATAGCCCAAGAGGTGAGTACTAAATTAAATGTGAACGTTCAAGTTAAAAAAAGCTTTTAGAGTATTAATAAAAAATAATAAACTTTCGAAAATAATTGTTTGCCTTAATGATAAAACCATGAGGTCAAACATTATCATGAATTGCAAGAAAAATCGTTCATTTTTTGCAAACCAAATAAATAAAGGCTGGTCTAATTCTATGAGAATATATATTCATGTATACGAAAACTAGAAAACACTTTTTATACAAAACAAAGGAGACTGCAATAGAAAAGTTATATAAATATGTCTGGACAAATGAAGCTGATATTTTGGTACGAAAAGATGATCAATCCAGAGTTCTTCGTATTCGAAAACTAGATGACATTTCTGCTAAAATGTTGTAATATTAACTATTTACCTATGTAAATATGTCTATTATATATATATATATATATATATATTTTATATACAGACTATCTTTGATAACCTTTATAATTTTGCAAATTTTAACACTTCGATTATAAAAGACATATTTTATTTTCACAATATCATAAAATCTATAGATTTTTACATAATACATTTAAATATAAGATCTGCAAATAAAAAATTCTCTGAATTACTAATAATGATGAATACAGCTCTAAATTCGTTAGACCATATAGTTTTGACTGATGCTTGGCTTTCTAATAATACTACGAATTCAAATATAAAAAATTTGAATGCAATCAAAACAACTGATAATTTATTTAATCAAAACAGTGGAATAATTGTTTATATTAATAATAAATATATCCAATTAATGAATTCACAGAGATTTTTATTGAGAAATGCAATTATTTACATTTAAAAATAGGTAATTACATAAAATATGAAATTATTGCTTTATATCGAAGTCCAAGTAATAATTTTAACGATTTTATTAGTAATTTTATATAACATGTGTCAAAAATTAAATCAAACCATTTAATAGTATTAGGGGATACAAATATTGATATGTCTAATGACAGTAAAGATTTTAACAAACCTGAATATCTCGATTGTATGGCTGAACTTGGTTTTTATCAATGTATTTTAAATTTTACTATAGTAACAGTGCTTCATACATTGATCACATTTTTATTAGAACTAATAGCATTAATAATATTGTAAGTTTTATTTACTATTTCGGTATAACTAATCATTATGTAGTTGTATTAACAATACAAAATAATGAGACAAAAGTAGATAGGTACTAACATATGTAATTTTAAAAAAATTAACTGGAATATACTGCTTAATAAATTATCGCTTACTGATTGTAGTAATGTACTCAATAAAGTAAATGTCGATAATTGCATAAATAACTTTAATAATACTTTTATGAGTCTATTGCTAAATCAACAATATATATATGCTCTACATCATTTTACTTGTGAAAAGAAACAAAAATTTAAACTGGGATCACAATTGGCCTTTTAATTTCTATTAGAAAAAGAGATAAATTAAGTTTAAAAGCTATAAAATCACCTCCTGGTACTAATATAGTCAAGTATTTAAAAATATATAAAAATAAATTATGTGCATTAATTCGACTAGCTAAAAACATGTATTATAAAAATATAATTAATGAAAAGATTAAAAATACAAAAAAAAATTTTGGACACTATTGATGATATTATTTATAGAAAGAAAAAGAATAAAGTTTTGAGTAGTTCCATACAATTTAAAAATAATATAATCAATCTAATAAAGGAACCAGTTTTATGCGCCAAAAATTTCAGTAATTTTTTCTCAAAGGTTGGCGTTAATATAGCCTTATCCATTGAAAATAAATTTTCTAACAATGACTGTATTAATGCACTTATGATCTGCAATTCCTATTCTAATGATAGGAATATCATCTAAAATATAATATTTAAAGAATTCTCAGAAACTGAAGTCTATGAAACAATTTTAATACTGAAAAATAATAAATCTCCCGGCTTTGACATGATAACTTCTGAATTACTTAAAATAATTGCTCCTGCTATTAATAAACCTCTTAAATATCTAATTAATTTAAGTTTTAAAAAGGAATTCTTCCAAAATATATAAACAATCTATAGTTGTTCTTATTTATAAAGCAGGTGATACTACTAATATTTCTAATTATCGCCCAATAGCTTTAATATCAAATATTAACAAAATATTTGAGATACTTGGTAAAAAGCAGCTGCAGTATTTTTTAACTTTTAAATTATTTTATTAATTGTAACCCATATGGTTTCAGAGAAAATATGAGAACTAATGTTGCATATAGGTACTTCTCTTGTAATTTCTATTTATGGTGTACTTGACCAGGGCGATAAATACCTGACTATTTTTTATTGACATTGCAAAAGCCTTTAAATCGATTTCACATGAAATATTAATAGGTAATTAAATTACAACATTTATTAAAAGAAAATCATTTTTTAAACTGGTTCAAATCATACCTATTTCAAAGAACTCAAATAGTGCGAATTAATATGGTCAAATTAGTAATATAAAAATTGTCAAATTTGGTGTACCCCGAGGCTCTATTTTGAGGACTATATCATTTTAAATTTATGTAAATGACCTATTTGAGCTTGATTTAGATGATAAAATTTTAGCTTATGCAGACGATTTTAAAGACGAAAAATAATCATGATCTTGAATCAGCGGCAAAATACGGTTTTATTAAAATAAGGAATTGGTTTGCAGCTAATTCATTGTCATGCAATGTGAGTAAAACAGTTATTATGACTCTTGTATTGTCCAGTGTCTCGATGTCACCAATAAATATCTTAGAAAACCACTCACCTGCTAGTTTTGAAAATTGCAGTTGTGATTTTAACGGTTTTAAACTAACTCGAGTGCATAATGTTAAGTATATAGGTATTCACTTTGATGAGGATATGAAATGGAAAACACACATTAATTTAAATATAAAAAGATTAAGAAAGATTTTCTATATTTTTAAAGAAATTTATAATAAGCGATCTATACACTTTGCGTGGTGTTTACTTTGCTCTGGTTCAGTCTGTCTTATTCAACGGTATAGTTTTATGGAGACCGGTTTACCTGACTACTATGGAGCAATTAAACACTACGCATAGATAATTAATAAGAATTGCATTCAAATGCTATGACAGAATGAATACCGCACAACTTCTTGATATCATAGGAATATTTAATATAATACAACTCATTGAGTACTTTTCATTAATACAACTACATTCTGATTTGAGCATAACCAGGTTAATGAGTGTTTAAGTATTATTCCTAAAGGAAAATGGGAGAATTTTCTTAGGATTCCTAAATGCAATTATACGGCTTACCAAAACTATTATCAATATAAAGCTATAGCAATGTTTAATAAATTACCAAATTATATCAAATTAATAAACGATCAGATGCTGTTTAAAGAAAAGAGTATAATAAATTTGTGCCCGAGAGACATACTCATTATTATCAATAAATGTTACCTTCTGTTAATGTTTCTTTATTATTTAAGTTCCATTCTGTTTTTCTTGATTTTTGTACTATACCATTGTATCATTTTCAATTTCATAAAGTTAAAAAAAAATAAAACATTTTTTTGTTAATAATTTATTACCTGTATAACTAATATCTGAAGTCCCCCCCCCCTTTCATCACAAGCCTGCTTAAGGAGAGTGGTAATCTGCAGCTCGGTTCATATTTTCTTTTAATTTAATTTATATTTATGTATCCTACCTAAGTTGAGTAGAATAAATTATTATTATTATTAAAGTAGCACAGACTCGTAGTGTTTACGAAAATGATATAATTTTAGAAAAAATGGTATAGTTTAGGTTTGTATCGTATTTTCGTAGATTATATTATAATTTTTTTTTTTTTTATATAAGTACAACTAATATTTTGTAAGCATTAACTTTATTATAAATAGACTATAGTAGTTAAAGATTATACGGCATTGCCGTCTATGATACATATAGGTAACTATTCGAATTATTTTTAAAATTACAAAACTAAATATACTTATGTATTAATAGATGCATATTATATATGTTATAATATGTACTTAAATACAAATTATTTCTAAATTGAGTTTCTAAGTAGAGTATTTGAATTTTTTCTCTAAATACCTAGGTATAAAACTTTTTAAATTTTCATTTAAAAAAAATCTAGCGAGTATAAATAAACCAAATTTTTCTGATGTGTTTTACGGAATATTATCTTCATTTAATTTTAATATGAAGTTATTAAAGTTTTGAAAAACGTAGAAATACAAAGTATTAGTTATAAATTAGATGTTAAAATTTAAAAACTATATAAATTTAATTTACTTAATCGCTTGTTCATTTTCAATTATTCGATTAACTACTATTAAAATAATAATTTCCCAACTTTATTCTAGTAAACTGGTATTTACTATTTTCTAATTCACAGTTGATTATGATTATTAAAAATATGCAAGACATTTTTTAACGATAGGTACTTAGACTCTGGTATTCAACTTTTATGTATACAACCTTTCCTCCCCCCCCCCAAAAAAAAAAAACAATGTTCTTACTACGCCACTGGAATTTAGCAACTACATTTTTGGATACGAAAATGCGCCTATCTTAATTAAAGTCATTAATTAAAAAAAGTACGTTTCCTTAGAACAAATTTGAGTTAGAACGTATTAAACAAGCAATCATTAAATCGTCGTTAATATTTCCCTTTAAATTTGCATGTGATTTGTTGTTGAATATTATGCGTTGTTAAATAATATTCTATTGTGCAATATATTTTTGAAACAATTAATAATTTTTATATCGAACATAATTTTTTTTAACAACAATTTTCTAAATGTGTCATATGCGTATATCGCATTCGTATATATATATTTTCTTTTTATCGAAAAATCTGAACATATTTGATATTAACGTGTAACATTAAAAAATAAAAAATAAAATAAAAATGTCTATTACAGAACATTGAACGAAACACGCCATGCCTATATTATGTTTATCATACTCAGAATTCAGAAACAGTTTTCAAACGGTTGAATAATACTTTGTCAGGTGCATACGTTTTTTTTATTCTTATGTCAATTGCTAGTTGTATAATTTCCGGGTTTTCGCACATTGGCAGTTTGTCGAGAAATAATATTTTACTCTCATACATGCGGTATATAACATAAAGACTATTACGTACAACGTACATACTTACATATTTGCTTTTCGAATAATGTCACACCGGGTAACCCAGATAATCCGGCAAAACGACTTTTGTTCAATATTATTGTTTTTTTTTAATTTCAACGTTTAAACACGAATAATGTGTTTTGATTCGTATATCGTACGCGACACAAATGACGTGTAAAATGTCGTATACACGTAGGTATATTATTATTCACTTAAATTTCGTTGAAATTCTGTGCGTAACATCATTGCCCACGGAATTCGTCATAGTGTAAAATTAGACCCAGCGTGATCGAAGTCTTCCATCAGCAGAGCCGCATCATCCAAACTTCAAAGAATATAGTATAAGTATATAGTACTTGTTTACTCGGTAGTACTTGTATGAATTTACAGCCAATAAAATTTTTGAACATAAAACAAAATATCCATACACTTTATATAGGTACTTGCTCAATTCAATGTTATTTTACAGCTAATCGACAATCGTTCGGGTCATCGTTTTAAAGCCCTTGCGAAATCGTCAGTTTTAACCCTTTCAGACCCAGAATTAATTTTTTATGGTTAGAATTTTTTTTTTTTAGCTAATTCATAATCAGTGGATCATTAGCAAACCAAAACTGTTTTCAAATTTTTTTTTCGACCATTTTTCAACGAGTTATTAGATTGTTCCCTGTGAAGGACATCGGGTGTTTATGGAGTAAATCAATAAGATTTAAATCAATACATTCGTTTGAAACATCTTCATCATCCGACAGAATTATTACTATATAATTAATACTATATTAATTATTAAGTTTTAAATTATATAAATACTAATAACTTATAATAATATAACATATAAGGTCATAAACAAACAACAAATTAAAAAAACAACATATTTTGTCATCTACTGATAACAATATTATCATAATACAATTGTTATATTTTGACGTCGTAAGCGCCCGATGTCCCTCGTAGAGGACATACATAACAGTTGCTGTATTATCACTCGTATTCATGTTAGGGAAGTTTTGACGATTCGTACTAGTTGATTATGATATTGTTATAGCAAAAAAAAAAAAAAAAATAGATATATTTTTAAAACCAATTCTTCCACAAAAATAATAGCATTTATTATCGATAACGATAAGAAATTTGTTTACAAAAATATTTATAAGTATATTACGGTGTTGTTCTTACGTGATAAGAATTACGTCATTTATATTATTTTTTTCGTAATCTGCACTACTTTCATGATAATAAACACGCTTTTTCAGTACGTAAAAACAGTTTTATAGGGAAGAAAAAATGAATCAAAGAGAATGTCCCCCTGAGAGGACATGGGGTCTGAAAGGGATAAGGGGTTATGTACCGGTGATTTTTTTTTAAAATACATGCTGCTTGTATTGTCATGCGATGAGTTAATACTATTCGATAGTGTATGTACACCATGGGCTGCCACTTTGTTACTCGCATGTCCTCAGGCGTACGTACGGGTCATTGTAATTATTATGAAGTAAAATATTTTATTTCTTCGTGCAACGAATTTGACTAAAGCCCGACAAAATTATAGGTACTTACAATGAACTTTTGAATGTATATTAATATTCTGTAGGTTAAAAGATATTGGGAATTGTTTTTTTTATATATACAATTTATAACAAAATTCGTAAATTTCCAAACATTGTATTACATCTCTTTCTTTTACGATTTTGACAAAAATATGTAAATTCTGTTTTCAACATTCTCCGGTAATGAATCTAGAGAATATTGATACGTTTTCAGATTTAAAATCGAAAAATTCTAAGTATCATTAATTTTGTTAGGTTTCCAACCCTAGATCTAAATCAATGAAAATATCAAATAATACATCATTTTCAACCGCCCTAAGATGCAAATAATACCGCGTTGTTTCTAATATTGTCATTAATATTATTACCTAATCGAGGCTATTGTCGAATCAGCGGTTAACAGCGTATAGTAATTTTGACGAGATTATTAAATTACACTTGTCGTAAATGTTTAAAACGAACCGTATTAACGAACACGAAGGCTTTTTGCGAACAATAAATAATACCTGTCTATATTGTATACATGTGTCACCGAAAACAAAATAATGTTCTTTTTATAAAGTTTTCTTAGGAGTTTTGAATAATCTATATAATAAATAATGTCACAAGGTACATAGAATCGCTTTAATACAATAAATCTTTTATTAGAAAAAAAAAAAAACAATACTAAACGCACGGTTGGTACCTACAAGTACACGCAACCGCATTACACTAAATATATATTACGAGATAAATAATATGAAAACTGATCTACTATAAAGACAATAGGAAACAATTTTTGGCATATTTTGTTTAGCGGACCAAATCGTGGAGAGTTATACTATATCTCAAGTATGATTTTATATACAGTTTCTTCAATAAATTGACGATTTTCATAAAACATAAAATATGTAAAATGAAATTACTATTAAGAAGCGCCACCATTAAAAACAACTCATTATAATTAAAAACGTGTATATTTTTTTCATTACTTTCTCAAAGGAATAGTCGAGCTACATTTGTAATTTTTATATTTCACCTGTATTACGTAGAATAATATCTGTTTAATGATTCCGAAATTTTCCAAACCGTATACATAAATATGTAATTGAATCAATAAAAATATTCAATGTACCTCGTATACAATTCCCACGTAAATGTTGCGGACAATTTTATTATTATTATTATTATTATTTTTTTTTTTAATTAAAATTGATTTATTCGTTACGACATACTGATGGAATTAGAATTGTTTATTTGATTAAAAAATGTTCATTATTTTTTTTTTTTTTTTTTGTAGTTGCAAAATAGATTACTGACGGGTGCGTGTATACATTTGATACGAATTACAAACACTAATGATCATAATATATGATTCACACAAACACAACACAATACAAAGAAAGAATACTGAATTGCATATATAATACTCCTTAGAATTGTGTGGTGTAGTGGCCCCAGAAATATTAACATTACAGTTTCAAATGTGAATTCATAATATGTACCAAAGTCAAATTTTATAACTGTCGTTTATAATAGGTACATATTATGTTACATCAAATGAAAACGTATTTATTAATATAACAATATTATTGTATTATATTATGTTCGTATATACTTATTACGTAAAATATTTATTTTATAAATTATAACTTTATACAGGCAAAGAATGTAATATAGGTAACCATGGGCATCCATTAGGGGGGGCAAAACAGGGACATGTCCCCCCCCTGGCTTTTCCGTACCTACTGTAAAAATTTTATTTAAATTATATTAAATCACTAAATCCAGTAGATAGGTACTATAATATTATGCATTAT
>JAIPRL010006353.1:0-27785 GCA_025469235.1 Pemphigus obesinymphae
CATAACATATAAATACAGTGGGGGGAGAGGGGTTTTTTTTTTTTTACGTTTTCAAACGTTTTACAGTTCGACCGCAACAACGCGAAGAGAAACGATACGCAGTCGGTATTTATTTTTTTTGCAGGAACTTGGTTGTTTGTCTACGTAAAAAAAATTTCGGAAAAACGGTCAACCTATTTTTCGTATCACATCATCGCGTGCCTGTTTACGCGGGCCGTGGCGAGTAATAAAATCAATTGAAAAATTCGGAACACGATTTTTTCAACGAGCATGCATTACCCTACAGGTATACGAGAAAACGTGATTTATTAAATCGATCGATCGGCCGTGAATAATATTCGACTATCGTTATGGAGCACGGTCTATTGTAAAATGACGAACAATCTCGTTTATCTAGTGTCCGTGCCATAATGAATACCGTGATAACTCCGTGTATAATAGAAACCTTAAACCGCGAGAGCAATGGCGTAGTAGTAATAATAATAATAATAATACGACGTCATTTGTATTATTAATTACACGCATTGTCAATTCGTTTTGAAACGAGTTGTTGCAGTCTTCAGTATTGGACGATTGATGATATAATAATTTACCTCCCCAGCACGAGTGGCCGTAACTCAAGCATGCTGCTGTAACAGATACGAAATGTCAATTAACAATGAGTCCATTATAAGTAATATATTGGTTGGGTAGGTATAGGCAATAATGGGAAAAATATACGTTATTTACGGCATTTAAAAATTTAAATTTACAATTTAGCGCAAGATTAGCTAATCGTTAATATTAATAATGAAAAAAATAATTTTATTTGTGAACCAATTTTAGTTACGTATGTGTATTTTGTTGTAGAAGAGGTATGTAATTTGCGTTTTAAAATATAATTTCAAAATATTCGTAAGATACTGAAATGTGTCTATTGTAAGTATGAAATAAATGATAATATCTGACTCACAATGAACAATCACAATTTGAACTATTAAATTGAAAATACGAAATGCATTTCAAATATTTATGTTTTTTTATTTGAAATTCTGCTCATCCCTGATTATAGGTGCCTAATATAACTAAATTTAATCGTGTTAAATTTTTTTTTTTTGTATAGTAAATTATAGCTCATTTGATAAGCAATCGAATTACATTTATATTTACATTTATACAATTATATTTTTAGTATTTTTAGTCTAAGTGTAATTTGAACCGATATTTTTGAACTTTCAATAGCAAATGTTTTAATAGACAGTGGTAATTACAAATTACATATGTAATGGTAAATAATTGTTCTAAAAATGCATCATTTATAGATTATACGTATATGTAATTACTAATTATTATACATAATATATAGTACGTAGGTACATCTATGCAATGTATGGTTGATAAATAGTTTATTATGATTGTAATAGGTATATTAGTAAAATATTACTAAATTAAAATTAAAGTTACAATTACCTGCTAAATTTGTTTTTTTTTTTTCCTCAAATGGATCAGATTTTATACGTTTTATTAGTTATTTATACTATTGTCGATAAGTCAATATCCGGTTATATATTTTATACTGTTGTTTATAATGTACCTACGTCAGTACGTGTTAGGAAAATCGATTAGAATATTCAATATTTAGATTGTCCTGATACGCATTTTACTTGTAATATAATAATGTTCGAGAACCAAATAATATTTATGATACCCGAGTGCACTGTATTAAGCTGTAATATATATAAGTACCCGCCAAAAAATAAAAATAAATTTCTCATGTTTTTATGAAAACAAAGGGCAAAAAAAAAGGGAGGAGTACCAAGTTTTCACATGAATCCCTATAATTTTCCAAAACTATCTATATAAGGAGTTTTTTTTTTTTTTTTTTTATTTAATTTAATACTATATAATGCGATTTTGTATTTAAATTAAAAATATACATTTTTTTATCGAGGTAACAATTTTTTTGACTTGATTATAATTTATTATTATACGTATCAGGTTTGTTAGAATTGATCCCATAAAAAACAAAGTAAATTAAAAGTTCAACATTTTTAGAATTTACTCGTATGTTAGATATGTTTTAAAAAAGGTTATTCATAAAATTAGTTTGCTTTAAAATTAAACTAAATAAATTAACATGAAATAATGAATAACGCACGATCAAGTTATAGCAGAAGGTATTAAATTTTCAGATATTATAAAATAAAATTACAAATTATATTAAATATAATTTAAAGGGGGGGGGTGGGAGGGAGAAATCTTTTTGAAGATTCCAAACGTGGTTGAAAGTTGTTGAAAATTTTATAGAATGTAAATGTAGAAACCAATATTCTCATCACTTTGTTCAGAATCTTTTTTATTATATAATCATTTTATTATATAATATTTATTACCTATTTAAACCTAATCTAATAATATATCATAAAAAAATCATACACCTATACCTATTATTCAATAGGGTATTTATTCTAAGCTAATTGTAGCAATGCTAATTAGCATATGAACCATAACTTTAATTATACATAATAGGTATATATATATATATTTTGTATTCAGTATAATAACTAAATGTTATATCAGAAGTAAAGAATAAAAAAAAACTTGGTATAAAAATATATTGCATTTTCTAATATAAAATATTTCCCACTGTTTTGTAATGGCATGACTGCCCATGATTGTTCCATGACGCATGTTATGTTAGGTCAATACGAAATATTTTTATTTCAATTTTTTCTAAATCGAGTAGATATTATTTTTAGTTTGTTATTTATACTTACTAAACATTTTAATAATAACTCCAGTAACATTTTATCACAAACAATTTAATCAAGGATATATAATGTCTATATAAAAATTGAAGTTTTGACTCATTGACTGACGTAGAACTCTCTGACAAACGGTAAAAAGTACATAAAGTATAAAAACCACTGCCCTATGGTCATACAATACATTATAAACCATAAATTTATCGAAAATCATAATGTAAATCTTAAATATTTAAACAGATAAAAATATAATTTTACACGTCAATTTTAAAAATATAGTTACAGAACGAAACAAATTATTTATTAATCATAAAATGTATTATAAATCAGGAATTATAAAATAAATAAAATCTTCCAATTTCCAACTTGAATTTTAAATAATAATGAAAATATAATTAAAATTTTTTAACTTTAAAACTCTGAAAATGATTAACAAAATATATTACACATATATATTTTAATCTATATTATAATATGTTTGATAAATATAAATTACATTTCAATTAATAATCTTAATGAAAGTAATTTTAATTTTATATTTAAAAGTTCTTTATTCGAAAACTTATAATACATATATAATACTAATGTATATACCAAATTTTAAAATATTTATATATTACCGAAAGTAATTGGTCAAAAGTATTTGAAAATTTTATCTCGTTTATATAGTGCTATAATTAATATTTGGTGCAAATTTAAAGTCTTTGACATTATTACTTTCTGATTTATAAAAATGTTTGTTCATTTTCGTTTATATAATACTCGTATGTTTCTTTAAAATTAAAAAAAGCTATTGATAAAATCAAAAATTATTGATTAACCTTCTTAACGTACTACAGTAATTAATTTTCAATCAGAAATCTTACAGAATTGTAAGATTCCTGATATTTAATTTAACGTTTTTCATATACCTAAACCGAAATTCAAATAAAATCGACTATACAACATCGGAACATTCAAAACACCTGGTATTATATATTATAGTTACCAAAATAGTGAAAGTAGAATATAAATCGCTGTACCACCAATAAAATAAAAAATAAAAAAATGGAAATTCATCGGTCTTGTTTTTGATTCCACCGTGTGCGATTTTACACCAAATAATGTCAACCATTCACGGGCAATAACGGGAAAAAAATGACCTTTAAGAATATAAATTTATGACGTAAAATCTCCAAAGTATTCCATAAAAAAATGCACATTATTTACAACAGTAATAGTAAACGTTTTTGTTTTTTTTTTACTTTTTCAATTAATGAAAAATGTCGACGGAAATATGGGCAAAGTAAAAAAAAACTGAAAAATTCGTCTAATTGATATGTTTTGAAATGACACGAACCGACGAAAAATCGCCGTTGAACATTTTGCGTAATCGAATACGCGTTTCGGCGCCACAAAGGTCCAGTGCGATACGTATACACGCGTCAACTGCAGTAGCGTATACAATATTATACTTATTGTAAACCTTTGCAGACGCCTATAGTGAAAATATGTAAATACGCCGACCGATTGCGAACCGTTGCGTTTCAAAGGCGACATTTTATATGGGAATGGCGGACGACAACGATACATTGTAATACGTAAGTACACCTAACCTATAACGTACCTATACTGTATATCGACACCGTTCGTATACGTATTTCGAAAACTTATATCCACCGGGAGTTATTTTTGTTTGTGTAGCTCAAACGCGCCGACATCGGAAATATCGGGTTTTGACGCCCGTGCCTTCGCGGGGCCGCGCACGTACGTACAAACCGAGACGTCCGGAGGATTTTCCAACGGATAAAAAAAACAACGTATCTCATTTAATTTCACTATTTGTTCAACGTGTAACGTTCCGCCGTCGACTAGCTCGTTCGTTGTGTACCTACTATATTCCTCACGAAATACGGTAAACCGTTTATTTTCTTTATAGAAATGGATATATATTCGTAGGTAATGTTTTTGTTTTCTCTGCTCCGGCTTTCACCTTTGATTGGTTTACGGGGGGAGGATGGAGTCCGCCGTCAGCACGATAACGGCAGACGCGCGTTCAACCGCGGGGTATACAAGGTATATTTTTAGGTATAAAAGTACTTTTTTTTACCGCGGTTTCGTCGCCGCGTACGGATTTCAACCGTACGGTCGCCGCGACACAACCCCCCGTGTCGACGACTGAAAAGTAGGTACGGCGCCGTCTTATCAAGTGTCGTACGCGATTAAATGCACTAAAAAGTGTGTAGAGAGAGATAGAGAGAAATCCGAATGGCTACAATACGGTGGCCCTGTAAAATTGCTCATAATATTTCCTCATCGCATAACTCTTATCTCTATCGTCAAATCCTTGTGTTTTTTAAATGCCGTTGGCGTAATACGCGAAGGAGTGAACCTGAGCACGTTGAGAGTTTGGGAAATAAAGGGATGGTAAAAGTTAATTTTACGGGTAGATCATATTTGAATTATTTCATAAGAACCAGGAAACAAAAAATCTATAGATATAATATGATATGATATAATTAGGCTTCTAAGTTTGAAATATTTCAACGATACTCAATTTTTTGTTAAATTGCGATCATTTTTAATTTAATTATTATTACACAATATTTTAAAATATACGGTTATTATAGTAAAAATATTATCTAATTGATTAGTAAAAATTACGATGTAATCAGTAATTTTGTGCTAAAATCTCAGAGTAACGTGTTAAAATAAAAATGCATAAATAATATATATATATATATAAAATGTGTAAAATAGCCATAGATAATAAACATAAGATAGAGATAAGAGAATAACATAAGAAATTTGGCAAGGCCGCCATATTGCAGCCAATCGGATTTTTCTTTCTCCACACTCTTGTACGCTTAAATGCACGCTTTCACGAGAGACGGTTTTCAATCGTCTACCGTCCGCTGTCTAAGCTTCTCGTGCTCGTTGTCGCTTTTCGAAAAGAACATAATTGCGCACGAGACCAAAATACATAAAAAAAAAACACTCGTTTATATTTTCTATAAAAACACGTGGATGGACTTGACGCACAGAAACGTTCAATTTTGCCGTGGAACGGACGCCTGTTTTACGGGACGAGTGCCAAGATCATTACAAAGATAGAAATTGAACCGAAAATGCTCGGGGAAGAAAAGTGTACCTACATCGAATTATAATTCCTCACGGGGTCGAAACACGATTCCTCATTTTAGTGTTCTGCCGTCGAACGCCGTATTTCAGCCGGTCGTGCGGAGCTCGTCAAAGGACGAAGGACAGGACGTTCGTTCGGAAACGGGGCAGTTGAAAAATCTATTTTCATGATCTGCGAGTAATTATTCGGCAAACAGTGAGTTAAGCACGCTCGTGACATTTCTCCGTCCGTTAATTTGTAAGGGTATGCGTCCCAAGCACGAATTAAGATATTATACAGGATGCCGAACGGCGATCTGTTATCATTGTTTTACCCGGTCTGAAATGTTCTTTTCACTCAATTTGACTTGCACCGCTAAACGATGACAGCGGTGAATTTCGAACTAATGCGGTAAATAAAACTCAGTTATCATCAACACGAGTTCTTCAATTATCACCATTTTTATCACGGTTATCACCGCAGAATAATAAAATATTAAGTTCGATTGAAAAATCGTCCCGGATTCTGAATAAATTGTCACACTGTATTAGTTCACAATCCACCACCGCAACAAAATAGCGCTATAAGTGAAATTAGGAAAAAAGAACATTCTGTACTTCACTTGATAAGGTACCGTTTGGCATCCTGTATATCTTTGTTGGACATTGTTGGAGTATTCACAATAAATAAATAATAAATGATAATAAACAACAAAATGTATGAGTACTCTAACAACGTCCAAGAAAATAAACTTTAAAAGTTTTATCAATAAAAAGCAGCCTAACAAAATGTTGTGCTCTGTTTATGTAAAGTCAGCAGCACATAATTATTAAAAAGCATTAATGGCGAAAATAAAGTCCAACACAATTTGTGATTAATCCAACAATTTCCAAACAAACGACCAAAAAATTTATTGGATACATTTAATAGATATCAGCTGATATAATTGTGCTGCTAACTTTATGAAGGTCTTTTTTAATCTATATTTTAAAGGAAATATAAATGAAAATACTTTCCGGGATAGGTAATTTAGGCTGGACGTTGATCAGTCAGACGTCCTCCTGTGTTGTGGAAAATCATTTTTTTTTTAAAACGAGGCATTGTAGTTGTTTAGTGAAATGGCTTTAATCTATACAACCAATGTGGATTTATCAGGCGTCAACACTATCTCCCGTTAACCTACACTAGTATGAATGTAAATCTTACACCAGTAAATGTTGTGAATACCGCTAGAGTACGCTGTCTGCACTGGTTGGATCTAATATTTACTATACTGGGGTGTGTTCGAATATTCAGAGTTAGAGTAGTGTAGTGTAGAGTAGAGTAGTGAGTTGGGTAAAGTAGATAAGAATGAAGTAGAGTTTAATCACAGCAATAAATTGATATCCGAACAATGATAATATCTTTTGATAAGTGACCCGCGAACACGTTTATAATTTGAAACAAGGATTTTAAGTTTTCTTTATATTCAAAAATGGAACAAGATGATTCAACAATATTTTTAATTGTAGATGCAAAGGGAAAATCATTGAATAATCTACTACAAACAACAGAAAAATATACTTTTAAACAATAAATTTTAAATTGTGCAGAAGCTGACTAACTCTGATATATATAATTGATAATACCTGAACACACAGCATTTTCTGACATATCATTGTAGAATGAAGGTTTTTCAGGACAGGTCTTGTTGCTATATTTTAATGAATCTGTTTGTTCAGGCTGTTTATTTTTCAATATATTTAATATGTATTTATTTAACTGTACTTCATCTAATAAAATGTTGAGTAAAAATGTTTACAAATTATAGTTATATAAGTCTTGGTCCAATATATTTTCTAGTTTAATGAAGAGATTTCAATAAATATCATATTATTTCACCTGATTTTAGATAATTATACAATTCATCAGGAATGAAAACTTTATGTTCTTGGTTTTTGAACTCTACTGTCACTTGCATGATGAAAAAGACGATGATTTAAAGATGAAAATTTAAAAAGCATGAAAAACCGAAAAAGTAAAAACAATTATTAATAAAATGTTGGTTATATCCCAGAACATATTCTGTGGTTATATCACATTATATAGGCGGGAATATAAATGAAAATTACCTACTTGTTATCTGTATATGATAAGAATAATTATTAGTAGAGTTAAAAGAACCTAGCGATTTCTTTTGGGTAACAAGGGTTAACGACACGAAATTGACTATAGTTGACTCGAGTTAACTAGAGTAGAGTTTTCGAACGCACCCCTGGATAATCGATAAGATAATAAAAGATACATACTGATAAATTCTGTAGTAATAATTATACTGAATAACTAATTACAATATTATCAGAAACGAGCTTAGATAAAGAAAAAGAAAATATTATGCATAATTATTACTAGTATATAAAAGTGGTAAAAGATAACTTAATACAATTTAAAAAAAAAATAATATTATGTAAATTGGTATTTTTTCATAGACTTTAAAATATAAGGTTTATGTATTGAAATGTAGGACAGATGACAATACTAATACCAATACCTGTTAATAATAATATAATAGGTCTGAATTAACAATGATATTCTCAAGGTAAACTTACTGAAAATAACCATATGTGGATCGATTTTAACAGTCAAATAATTATATTGTTATGAAAAAAATAAAAAATTAGATTATAACACATTTACCTATGTACCTACCTGTATGTTATTGATAAATTATTTAATTGAAAAAAACCGTAATTCTCAGTATCTATTCATTTATATGATGTTTTGGTCACAAAGAATTACATAATTAAAAAATTAAAATATTCAAGGATTAACGTATTATTTTGTAAAATAATGCATGCAGTCGTGCATCATGCAAATTGTCACTTTATTGTTTATAAAACGACTTAATTTACCCGCGATAGGTAATTATTTTGTTTATTCATAGTCTATAGTTATAAATATATATAATTATAATAAATCATAAGCTGACGGTCATTTATCAACAATACTTAATCAAAACCATTTCGAAAATTATTTTTCCAAACCAAATAATATTAATATACGTTTAATGTTTAAACTGTACCTAATTAAATGTTAGTCATTTTGAAAAACAATTTATATTTTTATCTATAGAAAAATAGGTAAATTTTAAAATTATTTCGATATTTTCTACTACTACTATATTATATAGGTATAGGTACACAACTTCTTACTCCACACAATCAAATTTCCTACTATAATATGTAGGTACCTATATAATCTATATTACGTTATTATCATATGATAGAATCTACTAAAAACAACCGTTAATTTTACTACACTTATACATTATTATAATATAGTGACTATACAGTTATTATCAATACAAATGATATGATAATATTTGGATTCCTTTATAAAGAAATTTATTTTTTATTATTCTTCATTAAAGTAAACAGACTGTTTGCCATCGTCCATCATTGTTAGTTCCGAATTATACAATACGACTTCAAATAAAACCATTAGCCGAATAAATGAAAATTTGCACTATGGGTCTTTTTTAGGTCAGGTATTTCAATTATCGAAGTCCAAGCTAAAAAATAAGACTAAGTAACTGCACTTTTTGCTGCTTTACATGGACATTATATTCTACCCAATCATTCATATCCCCCCTGGTTTTTGTCATTTCTAAAACCGTGTAACCAATGACCTATTTAGCTACCCTCTGAACACCCTCTGCTACAGTTTCCCACATTTCGTTTAGATTTTCCGCCACGTTCCACACTCCAATTTCATTCAGCTTCTTTGTAATCACTTTTTCATTTTCCCCAGTTTATTTTCACTACATACCTACTCGGTTCTTCATTATATTTTTCTTTTTGTGCATCCTATTTTTCTTACACTAAATCTCCATAAACATTAACCTATATTGTATGGTTACATTCTCATTTCTCACCGGGGATTGCTTTGCAGTTCTGACATTGTTTTGACTCCCTCTCCTTCACATAAAATACTCAATTTGTGACTTGTTCCCTCCACTCTTACCATATCTAAGATGTTCTTAAAATAAACTAAAGCTAAATGCAACTTATATTTTAAATATTGATTTGAACCTTAATTGAAATACCGACCATTAAAAATTGATGAAAACTATAAACAAGGACTAAAAACAATGAATTTATTTAGTCAGAGTAAATACATCGAAAGTATATCAAATATTCGAATCTATATGTAAATTAGGAACAAATATTTGATCGAACTAGAAAATACACTGTAAAGTAAATAAACTTTAAATAGATTTTCTAGATTTTCACAGTAGTTTTCTACAGTGTAAAATACTGAAAAATGTTAAGAACCGGTAACCGGATTAAGCGGTTTTTTAAATACATATATATATTGATAGACGGTTCTTTGAATATTTAAAAAATAAGTGGTTAACGCTTGTTGGTTAAAAACTGCTTCCTATTTTAAATAGGCTTTTGACAAACATTTAATATATTTATGACTATTCGTCGTTCAACTTTTTGGTCTCTGCTTTATATTTGCTTTTTCTATTTCTGCTTAATATTTGTTAGATTATTTAAAACTATTTAGAAAATGAATCCAATGATAACGTTAGCTTCGTCACGATCACTGCAGTTATACAATAATACAGTCATAAAAATTTCATAATAATTATAAAATAATAGTCGTCAATAGCGATTTTTTTCACAATGTCGTGCCTGCTGTCACTTCAATATTTATTTTAACCACAGACTAACGTTTACCTTGTATATTATCTATACATTTTGTACGTACCTAACCTATATAATATATCCATGCTTTTAACATAAATCCTAAACCAAAAGACCGATGGAACGATGCATCATCTGTATTTAGACTGTTTTTTTTTTTTTGTTAAAACGTTCCCCAACAGCTCAATTAGTCCTTTAGAGCTCCAATGGAACTCTTTTTTTTTTTTTTTTTTTTGCTTCAGAGAAGCTCTTTCTATAATCCTAAAACCTATCCCATGAATCTCCGAATTTTCGTTCCAAGGAGTCCTATTTGGAGACCACCTGAAATCAAATGGAAACCAATTAAAATTATAAAAATGTAGTAAAAAAGTCAATCCCACGAATAAATAAGCTCCCGACTCCCGATAGTGGGTTTTTCCCCCTCACTGCAAGAGATGATTGAAAATTCAAAACGCATTTCTAACATTGGAACCGAGGCAGACTACTGCTTACCATGCTATACCTCCATAAAAATTACCTTTTTATTTAAAATTACAAAGTACAATAGTAAATTTAGCCAAAAACGAAACAATAAAATGTAATGTATGAACAATAAATTATTGAATCTAGTCTTCAAATAAATCTTTATTATATATTTTATTTAACAAAGTACAAATTCTATAAGAAACATGGAACATAAATAAACATAATTTCTATATTATTATTTTATTTATTAGGTGTTAAAACATTATTACCAATTTATGTCTATCATAATATTATTTTGAAATATAAATGATATAATTTTAGTATAAATAACATG
This sequence comes from Pemphigus obesinymphae, assembly GCA_025469235.1. Lineage (NCBI taxonomy): Eukaryota > Metazoa > Arthropoda > Insecta > Hemiptera > Aphididae > Pemphigus > Pemphigus obesinymphae. The sequence continues at coordinate 11,335 of JAIPRL010006353.1, forward strand.
AAATGTATAGGTATACCTACCTAAGTATACCCATATATAAATACACAATATTAGTATAATATTATAGTCTATACTTACTTTAGGAACTATAATATAATATGTACAGATGTGAGATGTACAGTATTTATTTTATATATAAGTACCTGCCTATAAAAAATTCAATATCAAAATGCGTAAAATATGATATTACATAGAAACATATTATTATCGTATATAATAAAAAATTATCAACTTAACTTTCAATGATAAAAAAAATCGATTAGCCAATGACTTCTTCACAGATATCTTAACTACCTATATACTAAATTACTAAATACGCTAAGTTTGCGTTATAAATAAAATTATTATAGGTTATATTAATAGGTTAACACTACGATTTACTAATTACTATAAATACTAATTTAACTTATTAACTAGTTGATGCTCATCGTCCGCTTACGAATAAATATGAAAATATTGTATTATGACTGGTATTAATTGGACAAAAATATTGTAATTATTAAAATATTAAATGTTTTACAACTTTATTTTGAACAGCCTATTAGAGCTATATGTACCATTTTGCTATATTACATATATTATTATATATGGTAAGTTGATAAAAAAAAAAAAAAAAAAAATGTTAAAACAATAATATATATTAACAACGGGTACTTATATTACGTTGATATTTATAAAATGGATAATTACATTATAGTAATAAATATATAAATAAAATAAATATTACTCGTGTTTGTGCAATAATTAAATACATACTTTATGAATAATTACTAAACAATATATTGTATTCACTTGAAATACTTAAATAAAATAATACGTTATAGTAATTTAAGTTCGTATAATACAGAAATATCATGAATATAGTTTTCGGGAGGAATTAGATAACTTCTAAACTACAAATATTTTCTAGGTTAAATCATATTATATAACAATTCAACGTTAGTTGATAATATACAGTATAGTATATATACAATAAATATATGCTTCAATTACATTATATTTATATGACATATTTTATTTGTTTCCTTTCATAATACAATGCGTGAAATGTATATTTATAGCCAATGATGTTTTATCCAATCAGATTATGTGTTTATTAGTTGTTTTTTTTTTTTTTTTTTTTAGATTCTAAGCGAAGCAAAGAATATTATATATTAGTTTTACGATGGTGTGGTTTTTTTTTTTTTTTTTGTGTCTGTACCCGAAATTTATATAAAAAGAATTGCTCCGATCATTACAAGTAGCTTTTTTTTTTTCTGGTTGCCAATTGCATCTAATATTGGTACTTTAGAAAGGTCATTTTTCGATTTTTTATCTTTTTCGATAAAGGTATAAAAAAAAAAATATCAAAATATTAGCGAAAAAATCGGTAAACACCATTGTGATTAAATTTAAATTAAAAATTCTTCATAACTCCAAAAAATATTGATGCCGGAGTCTTGAAATTATTACAACAATCGTATATACGTAAAATATAAATAAAAACGTTCTTTTTTAATTTTACTTATTTTTTGGCTATTTATAGCCGTATACAAATTTGAGATATTTAATTCATAATACTCATAATTTTAGGATTTATGACCTAAAAATTCAATATAATATTAAAATTATTTAACTCTAGTTATACACAAAACATTTAAAAAATTGGTCGGTACAATACTTTTTAATAGGTATTCATTTTTTTCAATAATATGTATTATTTTTGTATGAAATGTGTTCGAATTTTGGGGAAATAATAGATCTAGAAACCTGTCATTTTCACCAAAAACGTATGTAAGAACATTATGAAGACAAAACATTTTTGAAATTCTTTACCCATTTTTGGAATACTTAAAGACATTTTTAATTTTGAGTTATTAATTCATAATAAATTATAGGAGAATTCGTTTTATTTTTTATATTATTTGAACAAAAAAAATAATGGTGTGCCTCCACCCCCTACTAACCGGATTTCTTAAAATTGAATTTGTTGTAATAATTATAATCCTAAAACTTAAAATAATATATATAAAAAATGTATGTATGTCTATAATATACGGTATATAAGGTATTTGCATATATAAATTTATATGTCGATTTAGAATATTTTTTGAATATTTTAATGTCAAAATAACTAATAATATTATTGATTACCTACATATAATATATTTTATATTTTAAAGAGGGTAATATGTATTGTAGTTTAAACTGTAATAGTTCAATAATCGATAATTATATAATAAAATATTGAGTAAATTTCTTTATCTCGGAATATTAAGTTAGGTTCCTATTTCATATTAAAAAAAAAAAAAAATTCGATATGTTTTTGTAAAATTTTAATAGTATACCTAATATTATTTAATTTAATAGAAATCTACTTAGAAAATTAGTATTTTATGTTGAAAAACTATACTGTTATAAATATATAACATAATTAATTAATTCATATGAATCAATTTATAAATTATATAATTCAATATTCATTTAATAATAATAGCTATTCTAAAATTTCTTAAAATAGGAAATTTAATTAAAGTGTACAAATGTAATAATTATATTAACATCTAGTAACATTATGAAAATTGTAAAATGGTGAGTTTACGTTGACCACAATTCGACCTTTGTTTCAACTGTTCTTCTGGACAAGGTCTTTACCGAGTACCTACATACGGAAGTCAAAATTGAAGAGTACTTATTCTAAAAAAATTAAAAAAACCAAAGTTTAAAATGAATTTTTTATTCGGCTGTATAATGAATTCAACCTTAATAATGTTTATTAATTATATTTAATTTTTTCCAAACCATTAATATTAATAAATATCTATTATAAAAATACGTTAATTAAAACATTTAAACATAAAAATGAAATATTATATACAAATTGTTAACAATATATAATCAGTGGCGTTTAAACGTTCTCAGAAGGTATTTTGAGGTTTATCTGTGGAATATAAAGTGTTATATAAAAGATCATGATTATATTAAGTCGAAGTAAAATTACAATGAAACAAAATGTATACAAATTTGATCGAACGTAGAAATAAAAATTATGCAACATTTTATACGACTTAAATAATACTTATATTAGATAGATATGTTAAATAATTGTTGTTATCGTCTGTTAACTAGTGATTTTAACGAACGAGTCATAATTTAATAAATTATTTAAATAGTGTTTTTTACTTGGTCATATTGTAATTTTCATACAATGTACGTCGTGCATGGCACATAAACAAAGTAAACCAGTGACGTGTTTAGATTTTTTTGTTCCCTTGAATTTTTATGCATACCTATCTAACTACTTACTACATGTTTTGTCATATTAATTTCCGTCATAATAAAATAAAAAATGTCCCAAGTATCTGGAAAAATGTTATATTATAATGTATATTACAAATAATATGAATAATTTTGTATTTCACTTAAGCGTCTATCATTTCACTATAGGTACTAATATTATACACATATAGGTTCACAATAAATAAATAATAATACTTTAAATTTTCATTGGAACGTTCATAGATTAAAATAATAACAGTATCAAAAAGAATAACAACAAACTCGAAAATTGTATACAATTTGTGTAATTTTTGTTATTTTTTTATAATCGAAAAATTATGATTATCTAGTAGCTTAAAATTTGTATTAGATAAATTATTATTATTATAGTTGTAGCATTTTATTAAAATGTGGTAAAATGTCCAAAATATTTCATAGACATTTTGATATTGGTTTTTAATTAGTGGTAAACATTTGTAACATTTGTGATTTGTAGGTATCTTGAAATTCCATATAATAGCAATCAATATTATATATATTAATATTCTAACTTGATTTTTAAAAAAAATCTTATAAATTGATAAATACTATATTTTTTTATGTTATTTTTAAGGTTTTCCGTGATATCAATTGTTTATTATTTGTGACTAATGAAAAATACGTTTTGGTAATGTCGTTGACATTCGGAAAAGAACAAATTATAAGTTTTTACATTTTCATCATTGTTTTTGTCCCTTAATACTTTAAACCTGTATATATATATATATAATTCATTATTAACTAATAATTAGATAATATCTATGTTTAAAATATATAATCGAGTGTTATCAATTCAAATTCGTTCATATACTCGCACTGCACAGTGCCGGTTTTTCGATTTTTTTTTCTACGGTGGTCCGTTCATCAGTATACACACATAATATGCATATTTAATTATTAATAAATTGTTGACGGATTAAATTATATATACGTGTTGTAATGTTCATAACCCCGTAAAACTGCCACTGCGTACACAATATTATAATAATTGTATATTAAACCAAACATAATTAGTCCTATATATAGGTAGTTTTTAAAATGCAACAGGTAATTCTCATCTTTGCTTTTAAATCTAATATATAATATATATATATATATATATATTGATACTATAATATATTATACAATATTTATTTATTATTTATTTATTATATAATATATTATATTATGTTACACTATTCTATTCTCGTGTCATATGTCCGACTCCGGCCACATATTATTGTATTTGACGGTTTTATTTTTCGTGTACTTTATAATATTATTAATTTGTTGACATTCTGAAATTTTTATTGTATTTTTTTTTTTGTATATTACAAGTATATAAACGGTAATTTAGTCTCTTGTAATATTTCAATGGATGTAAGTAGGTGACATAATATAATGTGCCGGACGACACGACGGCACTTGCGTGTTACGCAGCACGTACACATTCAGCACACGGCCGGTGGAATTCACTCACGAAAATATTTATTATCGTTATAGCTTATAACAATTATATATATTACTACATAAAAACAGACACTATTAGGTGTGCTTATGAAACGTATTATGTTAATTTATCGATGTATTGTAAGCGGGAGATTTCTATTGACTTATAATATAGGTAGGTACCTATTTTGTACATTATACTAAAATATTGAATATTGTTATAAACCAATTTTTTTTTTGAATACTCCTATAAATGAATTAGACATTCTTGTAAAAAATATTTGAATGGAAAATGGAAGTATTTGCCAAAAAAATATAAACGCTTTTTAATTACTACTATACTATATAATACATACGTTTTAGGGATTTTAAAATATATATTTTAATTCTTATAAATCTCTTAAAAATCGTGTATAAACGCTATACTCTGTTATTATTATATGTGCATTGTATCCGTTCCACTGGTATACGAATGATTTTAATCATTTGGTACGACTACGGATGACATGGTCGTGAAATCGTGGATGTACCTATTAGGTACATTTGAAAGCAATGACGACAAATCATTTATTTCGATTAAAAGTTTCCGAGTGAATTTACGTGTATACTATATATATGCTATTATAACTATAACTGTAAATTGTACAATTAATATCTACTTATATTATATACTGTAATATTGTACGTATAAATGTTATCCGAGGACAGACACGCGATTTCCTATTAAACCCAATGACACAAAATTAAATGAATTTATTGACGACGCTATAATAGTTTTAATAATTATATTGTTAGAATAATAATGAACGGGATTTTAATAATTTTACAGATAAAACTATTATAACTATATTATCACGAATTAACTGTATTCGATATTTGACCAAATTATCAAACTTGTATACATACTAATTAATGGTTTATATTGAATTTTCTAACGTCCTTCTAACTATATTGGTACATTTATTTATCTGTGTTATATTATGCCTGTATTAATAGATTTTGGATAATTATTGTATAAAATATATATCTATTTATAATAGAGATAACTAATTCGACAATTTCGTCGATATGCCCAGTTGAACATAATAATTGATTATACAGGTAGTTAACATAATATTTTTAAAATCTCACGAGCTAATATTTTAAACGGTAGGTACCTCTCAAGCATGGACAACGGCGCTTACAACTAGCGTATACAAGTGTTATTATATGTTCCCTCATTTTAAAGATTTTTCAATGTATAGATAAAAACGTAAATCAACGATGATGTATTCAATTTTTAATTGATTTAAATAAAGTTAAAATTACCACTTTAGGACTAAATAACTTCAAATTTTTGAAATTCTATAGCGTTAATTGTAATTATTGTAGGTAAGTAGGTATGTGTACTGTGCATACTTACAAACAAAAATAAAATATATGTAAATCTTCGGTATACCTTTAATATCTCAATAGCATCATTATTTAAAAAAAAAAAAATTAGGATAATCGACTGTCTAAAGCACCAATTATATTCAACTTGATACCGGAAAATGAGTAGCATTATAATATAATTTTGTATACAGACTAAAAAAAAAAAAACACATTATCGTAAAACAAAAACAATACATTCCACGCTTTGCTTGGAAATAAAAATTTTCTGTACACCGATTAAGTACCTATTGAACTATTGAAGTGCAATTATATATACCTAACATTATTTTAAATATAGTATTTAAAACTCTTCTCAAAAAACATTTCTCTGAAATATTAAGAGAAAAATAAACTATATAGCTTATACACGTGACTTATAGATTTTGTAGTAATTTTCATTTATGAATGCTGAAAATTTTACTATTCTACTAAAACAAATTTTGGATTTTGAACTCAAGGGAAAGTGGACTTTGAAAGTGGTTTTGGCTACTAGCCTTTTGCATACAACCCCTGCAAATAGGTGCCAATTAGGGGGGCAAGGGAGGGACATGGTGAATATCCAAAAAAGTGACTTATCTTATGTTATATACCGGAGTGTATAACAGATTTTGACATCAGCCCGAGTCGGATTTGAATGTTATTAAATTTGCAGTTCCCCCTCCCTCACCGTGCCTGTATTATCGTATACTGTTTCACGGGAATTAATGTATAACCTCAATTCCACGAGACATTCATCGCAAGCAATTAAAATATTTTTTTTACCAACGAGCAAATTAAGTATGTAGTCGGAACACCTGTGGGCTCTAATATTGTGCTGCCAATTGGTAAAACAGTTGGATCATAACGAGCAAATTTAGTACTCCCTTAGAGGGTCTGCGGACTTCAATATTACTCTCATTCGGGAAGGTACTAGGAGGATCCCCTATGCCTCCGGAACTTCTGGTGTTGTCAGGGTCGTATCAAAAATTTTTAGTTGTATGAAAGAATCGTAAGATTACCTCTTCAATATACCATCCAAATGTTCGTCCCAAGGAATCCTATTTGGAGACAACCGGAAATCAAATGGGAACCAATTAAAATTATGTAAAAGGTAAAAAATGGTCAATCCAGAGAGTTAACATGACGTTCGTTGGATTGCCCCCTCACGGCGGGAGATGATTGAAAATTCCTAACAAATTTTGAACTTCGGAACCGAAGTCGGACTACTGCTTATCACTCTCGCGATTAAATGGCACACGATCATGAATGACTCTCAAGTTTTTTTCCTGTACATTTTGCAACAAATCTTAATTCTGGCGATTAAATTCGACCAACAAAACCACCGACCATCACTAATTACTTAATAGTTTTTGTACTCGGGCTAATCGACTGAGCTACGCTTCACTGCAGTGATACAAATGTATTCGGAATTGTGAGTATATAAATGCTCGAGTACCTACCTATAATGGTATACGATTACAGACACGAAGAAGCAGGAGATATTTTTTGAATCGTCACAGCGCATTCAATAACAGCCAAAACAAGCTCGGACCGGTGGAAAAATGTGTTGTACACTAAGGTATATATAATATACTGAAAGTCACTATTTTTGGGTGGTCCAAAACCAAATTATAATTAACATATAATATGGTTAAAATCTCAGCTGCAAATATATTAAGCGTTGTCGAAAATTCATTGCTGTTAAGCTATTTGCTTACCTATTGAACGTATAGATATGACATAAACGGTGTAGACGATTGAGGTTATTAGCAACATTAACATAAAAATTTGTTAAATGGCATTAATGACTAGTTAAAATTTGTGGTATTTAGTGTGTTGAAATACTCATTGAAAGTTGATTGATTCTATAAACCGATATAATCGGTAAATTAGTAAATGAAATTTTAACATCATACTTATTTACTTACAAAAAACATTAAATAACGTCCACTATAATCATAATTGTATATCTAATAAGATACGTAAAAACTGATTTTTACATAAACTTTTCGGATATTCTCGTATATTTAAGTAAAAATTGTACACGTAAGGAGTACAAAAGTTAAAACCATGGACCAGTAAATTCCGGTTTCCTTTAGATATGAACAAATAGTTGATATTTTATTACAGACTTCCGTAGAGGGTAGCATATTAGCATAAACAGGGTTTAGAAAATTATTTATTTACCTGGCTCAATCTCATGTGAATAGCTATCCTACGATACATTATTTATATTGATTACCTATTTGTTATAAGTTGTTCATTACTTAGTGTTTACACATTAAAAAAAATTAATCACCTTGAGTAAAGAATTTTCCGTTGACCTTGCAGGTCGTTATTTAAAATGAAAAACTGTGTTACTGGTAAAAATAAAGTGATTATAAATTATAAACTATACTTTGTTTATCTAATTTTAATAAGATATATAATATAATTATAATAAACAATTTAGATATAATATATAGGTAATGTTTGAGAGAATGAAAATCTATAAAATGTAGACTGATTTGTTCATCAATTGCATATCAGGTATTATGCAATATTAAATCTGTTATATTTTAGAGCTCTTTTAGGCTTTTTACAATTATGTGTTATTTTTTTTTTTCTATGAAATATTTCTCAATCAGAAGACTATATAATGTGAATATTTACAACAAAATCTGTAATAATATAATCATATAGTAATATAGTTCAAAAATACAATGTTGAAACTATAGTCAATTATTTTTTATATTATTAATTAGATAGTACAATATATAGTATAAATTAAATTTGGCCAAATAATATATTTTTAAAAACGTTTTACTACCTAAAACATTAATTGAATAATTTAAATAATAAGACAAATAAGTATTTTGAACTATATGGATTGGACTAAAATGTAATGGACTCAATAAATTGAACTAAAATTTGATTGGACAAATACCTGTAAACATTATATATATATGTTAAACAATTTTGGAAAAAATAATTTAAAACATTTTTTTTTTTACTAAATGTATAAATAGTTTATTTTATTTTTACTTCGAAGTAGGTATTTACTCAGAAAAAATGTATACTTTTAATACATTTTCATACATATATAAATATTTACTTTTATATCTGCTTCTGCAGTTATTCTGCATCTACAATTACCTCTGATTCTGCATTTGAATTTCTTCGTTTTCGGTTTCAAGTCAGTATCAATCCAACTATCAAAACGATTACATTATTGTCTAATGATAACTAAATTAGTTTTAGAACTTTGATGATCAAGATGTCTTCTATATCTATTATTGTGTTTTACTTGAAACGCAACTTGACAAGGCATACTAAATCTTATGATGAAAATGAATTTATATGTGTTCAAAAATATTCACTCAAAGAGATATATTAATATTTACAATAAAAAAGAAAAAATATTAAAATTTTGAAATCAATACTTCAAAATTGTGTGTTAACCCTATAAATAAGAATATGATGATAAACATAAAATTAATAAAGTTATTTATAAAAACATGTTTAACATAAACCAAATATTTAGTAATAGGTACAAACGAATGTTCAATATTAAACGAAATAGCAAAAGCAAAAGAAAATATTTGATAAAATTATATGCATTAAAAACAGCAAAACTAATGTTCAATCATGAGTTATACCTACATACATTCAAACCTATTATAGATTGATTATCTGAAACATAAAATAAATACTCTAATACTCCAATATTCAATGATTTAAGAACTTATTTCTTAAACCAAAAAAACTAATAGAACAAAAATCATTCAATCAAACAAACAATGAGACTTGATAAACCTTTAATATTTGATTGGATATATTATACCATTTTATTAATAAACATCGTCAATATTTATGTTTTTTGTTACCATATTGGTTCATGCCATATATTTTATTTAGTTTGATAAATGATAAAATATTATTGAATCTATATCAAGAACACAGCTCATTTATCGTATTCGTTTTATTTATCGTATGATAATTTTATCATTATCTGATAATCGATACATACCTAGGTATGTCGCAAAATCTACAATTTATTTCAAGAATTTCCATACTAGTAGTCAGTAGACCGTGTTTTAAAATTCTGTTGAAGTAGTGGATTGTCCGAGGGCAGAATAGAACGTCCAAAAACAGACCTTCTAGTTTTCTAATGTCCGAGTTTGGAGTTTATGGTCAACCGCTAGTACCCAACCACATCAGTCATCTCCCGGACAGGTCTACTACGTCGCTGAAAATAATTCCTATTCGGGAACCGATTTGATAGGTAATAGATACAAGATACCTGAGACGATTTGTGCCCTTAGGGTTAATAATTTTAAATATTTATATAAGTCACTATTAAACTGTGAGTTAAGTTTTATTCGACTATTAAGTACCTACTAAGCTATATTGTTTAATTATTGCAGTCGGGATGGTTACTCAATTATCAATTTAATGATACTCGGATATGCAAATATTTAAAAATCACGCCATTGACGTACAACAAAATTCTATCGATTAATCGTCAAAAACCATTGGATATCGTGTAGAAGAAGATTGATGCATATACAAAATTACATAGAGATGACACTCGAGACTCTGAAGATTTACAAAGTGTTTTGCACAGCCTTCGGATAAGGTCAGGTTCGAGAGTTTGGCAATGACATTGTCCGATACATAAGCCCATTAACTATATACGTACATATGTGTATGCGTGTGACGAATAAGACAATACTAATTGTATTTGCAAATATTGCACGCAAACGAGATGAGCAAGAGAGAATAAAATGGGTTTTACCGACTAAAGTGTATAGGAATCTCGTATTATAATTTATAGAGGTTTTATTTGTTTATGTTTGTTATTATAACTTACCTATAGTATGCAAAACACGTCACGATTCGGATGTAACGTAGACACTTCTACACTGTGACTAATAAAATAGGATATGTAGTCAGTATAGGTACTTAATTATGTATGCGTTTTATTTTCTAAAAGTATATAATATATATTATATACCGTAGTATACATACGCAAAAAATTATACGTACTTATAATTATATAAATAATGGTTTTCGAAAAATTTCAGTCATAGTGCTTATAGGGATTAGGGAATAAGAACAACTCAGTCATGTGAAGACTTAAAACGATAGGGAGATTTTTCCAAGGTTCCATGATTTGGTAAATAGTCGAGGCACCGATCAGTCACGATTTAATTTTATTCTAATGTGTAGGTACATTGTATATATATATACCCATGATAAATTCTAGACATCACATTATAATGACCCGAGATTAAAATCTAAAAGTTATGTTAATATTAACAAATATATTGAATATGTTACAAAAATCAGACTAGATTAAAACAAGAGTTACTTCAAAAAATACCGGTTTCCAAACATTTTTCACTCTTAGTAGTAGGTATACCTACATAATATTACAGTAGAAATTGCTAACGAAATCAATTGGACAATACCTACGCATTTTATTTAAATTGCATTAAAAAAAAAAATCCCGTATTATTTTAATCGTGAAAAAATATTATATTACAATTATTAAAGATCGGATTTTGCATAAAATTCATGATGCTATTTTCCATATCAAATACATGCAGTTATTGAGTTTTCATAAATCATTATTTGAACGATAAAATAACGAAATTGTATAATGCATGTTTTTGCATATTTTGGGCGATAGTACATATTCTTAATTGAAACACAAAAGTTTATGTTTATTATAGGTATAAATGTTATTTAATCACTAAAAATTTAAAAAATATGTTTAATTTTATTTCTTGATTGTATAAACATTTTATTATTTAGTATATTATTTACTTAGGATATCATTATGTTTTGGTTGTAAAAGTTTACGTATTATTGTAACTTATTTTTTTAAATATTAACAATTTTTGTACCATCTATTATGTTTTTTTTTTTAAATATTATTATTGTGTTTTTCTTTGCTTTTTATCAATAATGTTATATGTGATAATACTCAATTTAAATCTAAAAAAAAAAAAAAATTACATTTTATACTGCATATTTCGTATTTTTTCTAGTATAATTTTACCTTCATAAGTGCACATTCACATGTATATATTTAAATTTTAATAATAATAAATTCATGAAAAACTGTTGTTTAATTATAATATTATTAACACATTTACTATAAAATAATATAAACATTAAAACTGAACCGGGGTGAACTAAGTTAACTATATTATTAGGAAAAAAAATTTAACTTTACTTTGAAGAATCGTATTTTATAGCCAGTTCTAAAACTAAAATATAATGACTAGGTACATCCCATATATCTTAATGATACGTTAATACTTTAAATCCTAATTGTATACAATATAATATAAGTATAGGTATCTAAACAATTAATTACTATACTTATGTAGGAAATATATAATTAAAAAGTCATCTCACTAGATAAAGTTCTGAATTCACATATTTTCCAACATGGTTATATAACCATTTTTAGTTTTATATTTTATTTATAAAATGTTTCTGAAATTGGTATCTAACTAACTCATAATATCATATTAGTAAAAATTATGATTAACCAAAAATCGTGATTTTAAATAATATCGCTTTGTAAAATTAAAATACTTTAAATTCAAGTTTTATTTTTTTATAAAACAATACAATTTTATCTATCAATAGCTAATTTAGTGTGCTCGTATTTTAATTTTAATTATTTATATCCCAATAAATATAGATATATATCAATTCAGACAGTATTTGTTACCAAAAAAACGATTTTTTCCTGAAGATGGCAAATATTTCTGAATTTAGATTTTTAATACTCGTATGATATTTAATGTATGAAAAAGTTGAAGACTTTAAGTACCTGGGTGCAAACCTGAGTACGAAAAATGACTGGGCCAAAGAAATAGGTATTCGCATAAGTAAAGCAGAAAAAACATTTTTCGCGTTGACAACATTTTTTTAGGTCCAAATGCCTCTCTAGAAAAACCAAAGTTAGGTTGTACACAGCGATAGTTAGACCAACTCTCACATACTGTTGTGAAGGGTGGGACGACAACAACTAAGAAAACTGAGAGAAGGTTGAGGACGTCCGAGAACGAAATTTGGAGAAGAATTTGGGGTCCCATCTATCAGGTAGTTGGAGAAGAAGGTACAACAAGGAACTACTCGACATGGTTAATATACCACCTGTAACCAGTTTCATCAAAGGGTAAAGAATACAATGGCTTTGACACATCATGAGGAAGGGGGAAAGCGATACTGCTAAACTAGCACTAGTATGGAAACCACACGGAAAGAGACCCCGGGGAAGGCCCAGGAAGCGATGGATCGATGTTGTCGAAGAAGATCTGAGGAATATGGGAATAGACGCATGGAGGGAAATGGTAGTGCTCGACAGAGATAGGTGGCGTGAGGTTGTATTCGCGACTAAGACTCTTAGAGAGTTGTAAAAACCAGAAGAAGAAGAATACTCGTATGTATTATTAAGTAGTACCTATCTCATACGCAGTATTAAATATTTTAATTTTTAATTTATTTTTAGATAAATGTTATTTAATCATATCGATATATTATACAGAGCTTGATTTAGACCTTTTTAACTCTGGCGTGCGAAAATTTCTAAAATTACCAAAAATTGACAGTAGCTGGTATGTAGGTAATATTAATATATATATATATAAGTATAATCGATGGTATACCTACATTTAAATTTATAGAGACTTGATACTTTACTCAAATTTGTATAAATATCTATTTTTAATATCGACTTCATTCTCAAATATTGTAATTGTAATATATATAGTTCAATAAAACATAACATAGAAATATTAGGTACCTATAATAATTCATAATTTGTACCTACTTGCCAATTTTTATATTACATTTAATTAATTATTGTTATTAAAATAAATATTACTTTAATAATATATATATATATTAAATTAATCAAAATTTTGTGTTGAATTTTATTATAAATTTGTGTTTAATATACGACATAAAAATAAAATAATTCCATATAAAATTGTATCTATACATATATATATATATTATACCTGTGTTTTTCGAAATAAATGTCAAAGTAGAAGTTTTATAACATTTAGGAACTATTGGGACTTATTGACACAGTTGGATGTTCTTCTTGTACCTATATTTGTGACATGTAGTTTTACACGTTGAAAATCACAATCCTAGTTTTTATTTCGTCTGATATTCATTCGTTTAATTTGCTGGAACGTAAAATACATTGTTATGTTTTCGAAACAGTACTTATATACCTATTTGTCGAAATACGGATACCCTTTTATGTAGTAGTAGTGTGTTAATCAAATTAGCCAATTCTACATTTCTGCATATTAAAATGTCGACGAAAAAAATAAAAAAGGTTCGATTCAATGAATGAAATGGATTAAACGTGTGGTACGAAAATCGGAATATTTCGGGGGCCGATCCAGAGTTAAAAATATGTTATACTCGTGAACGTAAATAGGTAATCGTAAACTATATAATAGGCACACTTGGTAACTTTTATGGCCATTTGCACCAGTTCTATTTAATAGTTAAGTTACACTTAAAATTATTTAAGTAATGATTAAAACTAAAAGTATATTTCACCAGCAGAAAACTATTTTCTAAATTACCTTAAGTCAGACTTAAGTTAAGTAGATGTTTAACCGTCACTTATGTGGTCCAAGTTAAATGTATCTATAAATTATTGATAATTTATGATTATTAATAACAAAAACAAAAACCGTTATTAAAAATTTGTTAATTTCAACACGATTTAAAATAAAATCGTGAAAATAGTGAAATAGTAGCTGTGAACGATTTGAACTCGATAACTCGCAACAAACTCATAATGAAAATGCAAACAAAATAAAATATACCTATTGTAGTAATATATTGTGTCAAATGTAATTAAATAAATTATGTTGTGAGTACGTGACTACGGTGAACATTGACGAACAAACGTACCTACACGAATATTGCGATTTTCGGGTAAAGATTACACACCTATTATGACAATAATAATGATAGGGAAAGTGATAACAGAAAATGTACTCATTGCAGTTGACGACCAATTGAAAAATTAACCATAAGTCGTGTCTTAGCAAGTTTTATTAATATTTATTGGTGCAACAAATTATTATTGTGTTCTGTTCAAACCATAAGTGATACCTACTTGGCATTGACTATGACTCGAGTGTTATACTCGGTAAGGGAAAACTCGGGCAAGTACGAAAACGCGGTGCAAATATGGTCGTTAACGCGTGTAGTGTCGCCCAAACACCATGCTAACCTAACCTTACTCGTATATTTTTCGCGTATTTTCCGGCGAACGGATCAGCTGACGTCAATACTTTCATATTACATATTTTAGATGACGGCGGCGTCCGCATGTTTTTAACGACGACGATAACAAAATATTATCATAGATAATAATATCCAATCGTGCGCACGATTATCCGTAAAAAAACAACAACAGCTTGTTTCGCCCGGACGTGTTGGGTATAATAATATTATAATATACAATATACGCGATTTAGCGTAATCGTGAAAATGCGATAATAAAAAACGTACACGATATATTATGATATATAGGCGTTATACTGTTTTGATATTATATATATATATATATTTGTCCCGAGGGTTATTATTACATCCTATAATATAATGTTGCGTGTAACCGCGCGGTACCATATATTATCCACCGGGGTATACCGGTTTACGTATAGGTAACCTAACCTATACGCGTGCACGTTAATCATTCGGGTTTCGAGTATACACCTGTGGGTACTGTTATTATGGGGAAAAAAAAAACATTTTTTTTTCGCCAATATTTTACAAATTACTGTTATTTCGCTTGCTGATAGCATTAACGTTTTTTTTTTTCCCCCAACTAAGCTAGTATAATATACGTTACGTTACACTACGAACTATATAGTTCTCTCTCCGAATCGATGACGTATACGATGTACGACGTACGATTTATTTTCACGGTCACGGGGTCTCCGACTTTGAATAAATCGCCGAGCGATATATAATTTTCAAACACGTTTCCGTCCAACACTGTTATATACGGGTATACGTATACGTATACGTAATAATATACACATCGAGCCGTTTTCACCGGACGGAATGCTCGAGCCAACATCCGTGTATTCTCAGCACTCGTTCCATAGCAAGTCACATTCCACCGAATAAGTTGTACACACCGAATGATTATAATTATACATACACCATGGACTAAGATACTATGGACTGGTATCGCTTAGATGGAGGGTGTAGAGGGGAACGGGTCGCAAAAGTTTCATAAATGGAAATCTGGCATAGCTAACGCTCTATAACGGTTTAATTTAGAGTTA
>JAIPRL010006354.1:0-19871 GCA_025469235.1 Pemphigus obesinymphae
CGCTAGGATCGCATGATAGATTATCGCTTAGATTCCCCCACTCACTAATTTCACCGTAACAAAATGTAATCGCACTACTACCACCCGCCTTCCATGTCGTTTCCAGTCCATACTATCTTAGTTCGTGCTATGAATATACCCACGAATATCTTGTTACTTTTTCCCAAATCTTCATATTGTGACATAAGTTTTATCCCTTTTACCCTTAAATATTGGTACCATTCAACTCTTTCTCCACGCCTCAGAAATTTTCTCTTCGACTAGTATTTTCTTAAGTAATTTTGCGAGCCACCGTATATCTACCTAAACTCCCTAATGCTTTCCATACTTTTACTGGTACTCTATCTGGTCCCACCGCTTTCTTATTTTTAAATTTCCTAACCGCACTCGCTCCGCACTTCTTCTTCTCTTATTAAATTCTCTATACCCAAATTCTACTCAACTAGATCTACTACCGACCGTAAAAACCTTATTACCCTGCCACGAGTACCTACTATATTTATAACAACACTATAACCTAACATTACCGCAGCCTTCATGTGTGACTTAAATCGTAATGACCTGTCCACTACTATGCCCAGGTATGCCAGGTATTAGGTAAGGACGACCCGCTGCCAATTCAGTACCTATTAATTTTTTTTTGGGGGGGGGAGTCCACTTACATTTATTTGCAAAAAGATTTACCTACTATTTTAGATGTAATGATTTTACCTACTATTTTCCTCAAAGTTTCGTTTGCAACGATTTCTAGTTCTTCTATAGAATGGCTGACAGCAACCAACACAGTATCGTCGGCAAAACCAAGTATAACTCTATTCCTGCCCTTGATGTGCGCAGACGTAGTACTGAGTCGTACGTTAGGTTCCACAGGAGAGGACTGACAACCGACCCCCGAGGAACCCCACTGGATATGTGAATCACAATTACGCAACTACCAGAATGTGAAGAGTTGATTTCTACTCTGCGCTCGGTGAAATACGAACGGAATATACGTTAAAAATATCTCGGCGTTTCCCAGTTGCAAAGGCCTTCGATAACCTTGCTCCATGGGATGCATTCTTAATATCGAGGTTATTGCAAACTCCTAGCGCACGTTGCCTCAGAAAGTTTCCGATTGAGCGCTCCAACTGCATCATCAGTCGATACCCACTTCTGAAAACCATAATGATTTAGTGATAGCCCACCGAGGGCATCAACTTGGCTCCATGCTGCTTGTCTCTAGGGATCCCCCGAAGCTTGTGCATGACGAGCTTGTATGGTTTATCCAGGGGGTTACTGTTAACTGAAGTCACTAGCTTGTTCCAGCATGCAGCCTTGTATTTTTTTATCACTGCATTTTTGCACGTTGTTTTCTTGAAAAAAAATCAAAATATTCAAGATTTTCTAGTTTTATTTTCATCCACAACCTTCCAAAATTGATTCTTCAAAAATTTATCATCCATTTTAGAGGTAATTTTTCAAACTTAATGATTTAAATTTACGATTCTGTCTATATCTACATCGTATACGAGTATACGACTATGCTATTCACCGCATCTCGCACAAAATCCTGTACATCCCTTTTAAACTTTAAGAGTCAAGTAATTTCATCATATAAAAATGTGGGCAACAAAAATATAATGTCACTACATTTTAGAAATGTAACGAGTAATTGTAATTGTATTACTTTTAAAAAGAAATTTTCCAAGACTGATATGTAATAAATTATAGATCTAATAATAATCCTGAGCAGTATGTGGTAATCTCAATCAATCTTCAATCTTAATTATATAGGTACCTACCTACTATAATATTTGTTTCGGGACTTTTTGTCCGACCATCAATAATTGTGTTCAGATTTGTTGACCAACTATTTTTAAATAGGACTTTTGTCCGGGATTCGCACGTATACATGTATAAAATATTAAAATGACTTAATGTTTTATAATATTGATGTACCTATACCCAGGGCAACGAAATCCTAGGTACGCCTCTGCTAAAGTAAAACATAATATTATTAATCTGTATGTATTATATATATATATATATATATACCTAATACCTACTGCAGTATTTAGATAGTTTAGGACCTAGGAATAAGGATTTTGTATAAGGATTGTGTAAGAACTTCAACTGGAAAGTACTTATAGAATAATAATAATAATAATATTTTAAGGACGAAACGGTGCGTCAGTATGAAATCTGTGAACATTATATAGTGTATACAATATACATATACTGGGTTTGTGTGGGATATTATAAGTTTGGACTACACGATCTATTATTAAATCGTATAATCATATTCTGTGAACTGTTTTATGCATACGATATGTATCCTTGCCGCATTAAGCTTTAGTAATATTTTGCTGCCCGCAAAACTTGGCCGCCTCTCCGATTGTAATGATATGATTTTTATTATTATGGACGTTGCTATTTTATTTCATATCCCGGCTATATTTTTAGTTCCGTCTTCAGTTAAAAAAAAAAAAAAAAATATATATTTTTTCGTATTTTCAAATATCAAATATTTATCGAAAATATACACACAGATATTAAGTACGCATGTCAGTTTTCCCGATCAATTTTTTCCAAAAAAATATTTCCAAACTAATTTTTATAATTTTATTATTTCCCAAAAAATATTCCCAATTATATTTATATTTCCAACTTTATTTTAGATTCTAAGCAGAACGATGAGACTATTTGTTTTTTAATGATATTTATTTTTTATTTCTCTATGAGCAACGTTTTGACCAGAAAAAGTCGAGTAGGAGTTTTGGAGTTTCTATGTTATCGATAGCAAATATTAGTTCTAGTTGGTACATTGAACATGGTATTTTCCGATTTTTTCAATATTTTCCCTAAGCTTAAAGAAAAACAACCTTCTATACGGTGTATGACCTACACTGTATGTATACACACTTATCTATATACACGGTGTAACTAGGTATCTATTTATTTCAAGTGGGTTTCAATTCTTATTCAACGCCAAAAATTACAATATAATCATAATGCATTTAAGGGAAAATAGAATTAATTAAAATCCCTTGGGAAACCGGGTTTGAGAGCTAGTGTCTTATATTTAAAATGCATTTCAAAAAAGATTTTTAATAACAAATTAATTGTATAGTCTGTTTTTTATTCAATTTTTCCAAAAACCATTTTTCCCAATTATATTAATTGTGTTTTATATATTTTAAATTGTTATTAATATCCTATTAAATTATATATTTTAAATAAATACATTATATATTAGATTCTGAGCGTTTTATTGTTATTTTTTTTTTGAATGTAGGTACCTACTCGTGTATACTTAAGTAGGTATATATTTGTATATAATATTATAGGTAGGTACCTATATCATATCATTTTACCTATATATCAGAGCCCCTATTTTAGTGTGCATTATACGACACAAAGTGTGTAATACGAAAATGCAAATGTGCAGTAGGTAGGTACTAATTAAAAAAGTGTTTAGTGATAAATACATTTTTTTTTGTGTATAATACAAGTATATTTAAGTAAGACTTTTTTCTTACATTTCCAAGAATTTATTTTATAGACATTTTTTCTTGTTTTTATTTATTTTCATTACAAATATACAAGATAATGAAAATAATGGTGATGTATAGGGTTGCGATGCAAAGCCCATCACATATCCCTATTGTAAAGTGTGCAGTACGAATTGTTTTCTAAAATGGGGCTATTATGTCTATATATATATAATATTTTTACTTTGTTTATGCAAACTTGGATAGTATACTGAATACTTTTTTTTAAAAAAATTACTTAATACAGAATTTTGAATACTTTTTAAAAGTATTTTATTTCTCGAAAAAAATTATACTTTTACGGTGCCATATATAAATATATAAATTTTTTTTATTTAAAATAAAATATTTTGTTATATTTCCATCAGATTCCAATGTAAAATGTTCTCCCAGAATCTAAAATAATTGAAACCCCTCAAACACACATTGTTTACTATTTAAATTCGATTATATAATTACTAATTCGTATTTTCATTATTGAAATTTAGTACACATAGATGAGAAAAAGTACTTAAAAAATGTATACTTATATACATAGGTATGCACCTTTTGTGAAGTATTTCAAATACTTTGGGAACACCATTATCACAAAGTAGTGGTGGTCAAACTAAGGCACGTGTGCCAAATTTGGTTAATCAAATATTATCCGACCCGAAGAAGTTTCCTAGATTACAATGTGTTTTTTTCAAAAAATAAAATACATCATATTAGCCAATAAATTCCTCGTTTCGCCCAGAATCTAAAAGGGATTATACAAAATTTCAAAATAATTCATCATTCCCAAAATTTATTTCTCACTTCACTCAGATCTTTGACCTGCCATCGAAATATTTTTTTGAATAAGCCCCTCTCATAAAAAAGTTTGACCACCACCGTGACATAAAGTATTCGAATACATATTCTGAATATGATTCTTGGAAGTATTCGAAATACTTTTTAAAAGTATTTTACCCAAGTTTATACATAGGTGAGGAAAAAAATTATAATTACAGTACCTATGTCCTATCTTAAACGTACTTGAATGATGACATTGTATTTAAAATCTGTTTGTTGGAATTTTTGCGGATACAGAAATATCATATGTAAGATATTTTCAAAATGTTAACTCTTTAAATAGATTTTTATAATTTAAATAACTGTAACTCTGAAAAAATGCAGTCTTATCGAATATTTATATGGTATCATAAATTGATTTTATTACTACTATTTGACACTAAAAAAAATAGTTTTTATTAATATACCTATTTATTGTAGGAAAATATTTTGATTGTTCAATTGACGACATCAGATTTAAATAGGAAGATTTTTTCAGGTAATTTTATCATGTAAAGTGTAAACCATGATTCTATATTCCAATATATAATCCAATATTTAGTTTTGTAAAATGTTATAGCTATTTAGAATTATAAAAATCGACCTTTTAGAAATTTCAAACGGCTGTAACTTGGTAAATTTTGAACCATGATTGTACATAAAAATGTTGTTCTATTTAAATAAATAAATGTAAAAAATAAGTGTTGATATTTCACCATTTACAAAAAACATATCATTGTAAAATCCAAAAGGGTTAAAAATTTTAAAATTTCTCAAAAATTATATTTCTGTATCCATTACCTATACTGATAAAAGGGATTTAAATCCAAAGTTATTTAATCGAGATAATTAGTAGTATCATTGATTATATATTATAATATATATTATATTTTATTATAATAATATATAATCAATGGTAGTATATTAAAAATAGGATACATTATATTATATTAAGGAATATTTTTATTTTTTATATAAATCTATATGTTAATGCTCCACGCCAATTCACTAGTTCTAATATAATATGTGCATTTCAACACTTAAAACGATGGTTTTCCGATGGATTTTCGAAATTTTGAAAATATTATTTTTCTGTATTTACTGTAATCACAAAGAGTTTTAGCGTTATAAATCATACTTAGTTAGATACCTTACCCGCTTAAAGTTAGTAGTGTTCTAACACAATCCAACCGTAAAACTATTTTCGTCTCTCTAACCCATGTAGTATTTTACGTCGGAAATATAATTTAGGTACCTAATTTTGCAAAAGATTTATAACTTTTAATTAATGTTTGCATCGAATGTCATGGTAAACCTCGTGGAAAACGATCCTGAAAACATACAGAGTGTTCTAAACTTCCGTGGGACATATATAGTGATCATTTTAAGGTTGTAAAAATAATAAAATATGAAATAATGTGTCAAACTGTTGAAGTTAGGTGCTTACACAACACTGTGCATCCACCAATATTAAAAATTAAAAATAATGTGTTGGTAATTCGATCGAATTGAAGTTGCAAATAAAAATTATTAAAAAAGTTACAAAACTTAAAAGTATTTGTATTTGTATTTAAATAAATTCAAGAAAAAATATTCGATAAGTATTCGGAATACAAAAAAAAGTATAATATAAGTAGTACTAATTGTGAAATAATATTTCCAGTTTATTTTCTGATATTTCATATATAATATATATATAAATAATGATGATTTTCTTTTTCAATAATATCTATAGCGTGAAGATTTTTTAAGTTTACTTAAAGATTTAATTATGAAGTGACGACTGTATTATTTAAATACATACAGGTATTATATATAAGAAGTGCCAATACAAAAAATATTGTTGCTCCTTATACCACATTCAACGTGGAAACATCATTTTATTGTCCACCTTGTTGAAAACAAATAAATTGGCAATTTTTTGAAAACTATTTTGTTGCCAACAATGTGGAAAACGAGTGTTCCTCTAATATTACCATTATTGTTTTGGGCACGGCATTAGAATACTCGTTATCCCCGTTGTTTTCATTCGTTCGACCGTTTGTTCCCATTGTTACTAGTTATATATTGACTTTTAAATTGCTATCGGTTAATTGATTCATATCAAATTTTCTTTCATAACGTATAGAAATGTGAAAATTCAACATGCTCGAAGAGTGTTTTTCTTAATTCGTATTTCAACCAATATTTTTAACTTCGTATTCGCAAAATATTTTTCTGAAAATCTTAATATGTATAAATATCGAATATTAAACTAAAATAGTTCATTGTATTTTAAAATTAAAACATTTAAGTTTAGTAGAGGCCAGAGAAATTAGAGTGCAGAGGACTGATTATCGACTGTCCCTCACGCTCAATAAATAGTACCTATCGGCTATTGCCTATCTATGAACATTATAGTGATAATATTTTATCAGTGAGCAAATATCATGTGAATTTATTATTAATATAGTATTGGCCTATCACACTGCTTATTTGGTTCAAGATGTGTTGATAAATACACTAGTTATTTTTCTCCTTATTTTGCTACACGTCTTATCAAAAGTCTTTACGATCGCTACAAAATCCGTACACCTCTTTCTATATTGAATATTTGAATACATATATACCAATTCATTATAAGTACCAAACTGCAGTCCTAACATGTTTCATGTCCTCTTATTTTATCTTTCCAGTTTCTATCATACCTTAAAGGCTACCTCTTACTCGGCTCTCGGCCTCTTTCCAATTGTAGCGTTTCCAATTAATTACTACTTTTATCATTTATCATTTCTGTGTTTTCTCTTCGTATTTCTTGACTATTTTATTTTTACCTTTATATGAAATTTGTTATCAATGGTAATCAGTTGTAACCTGTTAATTCTCGTAGTTTTAGTTACGAGTATACCTTTTATTGGTTACTTACCATATCAAAAATAGAGTCACATATTTTCTTCAGTAAGAGTATTTACTATAGTATGAGATATAGACTGGGCAGAGTAGTTATAAGTCATAGTAATGTGTGAATTTCAGGATTTAAATATAAAAAAATAAAACGTTTAGAAGTGTGAAATTTCAGTATTTAAAAATATATACAATGATAATCCCGAATATTTCAATAATATGTTAAAGAAAATTTAACAAAAAAGTTATTTCTAAATGTATATAAAACGGTGTACAAGATGCCTTTATTTTTACTAATTAAAATATCGACCATGATCAAGGAGGATAAAGTATTTATTTATAGTTTTTATAGTTCACTATGAATTAGGACCATTTTAGTGATTTATGTATCCATATATTTTAATATCGAAAATGACATCATGATAGGCCCCGAAAAAATATTTGAATGAATTTAATAATAAAAATAAAAAATAAAAGAAAAACTGTCTGTATAGTATCTACTTATTATTTTAGATTTGAAAACAAAAATAAATTATATTGCATTCAAAAAACGGTTTTGAGCGAAATTTTACATATCTGTATATCTATCGAGTATTTACTGAGAATGACTGATTGCAAGCATTGACGGAGTAACATATATATATATGTGTGTGTGTGTATGTATAAGTAAATTAATATATATTATAAAAAATAATACATTAAAAAAGAATATGTACTGAGAGTATTCAAAAAATATTAAATAAATAACAACTACGAGTAGTTTCGACCGTAAGTCATTATCAGGTTGCGCATATTTTTTTTGTTTTATTGTTTTTTATTATTAAAAGTAGTATGATTTTACTTATATATATACCTATATATATATTGTTATTTTTTATAATATAAATATTTATTTTTATTTTTATAAGAGTATTGAATTTTTTAAATTAATTATTTTTTAATTTTAAATATATTTAATATGGATATATTCATCAATATCTCCGAATGCCACACTATGTAATTTTTTCGAAACCGAAATCCAATTTACCTATTTCATAAATGGTACCGACTTATTCGTTTTTTCAGGCTCAGCTATTGATCTTGGAATAACTTTTAATCATTCGTTGACTTTTCCAGCCCCACATTCAAAGAGTTACACATGTACCTAAACCTTAAAAATGCTCGTGTTTGTAAAATAATATTATGTTCGAAATTTAAGTTTTTTGATTCCATTAAGACGTTTTATTGCTGTTTTTTCGATCAATTCTATAGGGTATGGATATGTTATCTGGGATCCTCATCACACGACGAACCCCAGATGCCAAATTGTGCACGTGCAGCGCAAGTTTTTATAATTTGCTGCAATTACATTTAATGTTCATTGTCAATGGTTATTCACTCATACTCTATTATTTAGATGTTATTTCACTATCCGGCAGAAGAACTCGGGATAATCTTTCTTTTTTGAGAAAATTTATAAAATATGGCTCCCGAACTTTTGAACGGTATTTAATTTCCACGTGTCGGCGTATAACTCACACGAAAGTTATCCGTTTTAGTATTTTACATTCCCATCTGTAACAATCCTCCTGCACATTTATAGATTAATGCATTTGGCCGACGAGCACGCGTCGCCTACTTTTTATAATTGATTACATTTTAAGCTTTTTTTGTGTATAACACATTACATGTTTAATCGATTATTATTATTATTAATTATATCGTATATTGGGTTTGCCCGTTTAGACTGAATAAATACGTAGGTATTTACAACGTATAATACGTATGCCGGCAAATATGTTGATAATAGTCGATCAATACGCGCATTATAGGTCATTTCACGATTAAACATTTTTATTTCTCACGGTCTGTCGTGCATTTTTGGATACCACCGAATACGCGTGATATTTTATAATAGTATATTATATATCCGTGTGTGTCCGAAACGATGCCATTGAATATTACAATATATATATTATATAATCATACGCAATAGATGCGAGGAGACGACCGCGATCGTCTTCCAAAAGTTCTAATTTTATCGGTTTTATTTTCACATCGTCCCTTTCCTCGACGCCGGCCCGTAGCCGCACCAACTGCGTACACGGCACGTTAGCACCCGCGGAGACACGGGAAATTCACAAAACGGTGGGGGGCGCACGGGCTCGCGTTTCGGCCCGTATAATAGTGTATAGTCTTACCGTTCTCCAGTCCACTACCGGCGTGCGCCACCGACACGAAATTCGTTTTGCCACCAAACGTTTTTCCCCGTCTTTCAATTTCCACATTCTCTTGAAACGAAAAATATACACATAAAAACATGGTAAGTGTATATATATATATAATTATATACGGCGTATAACGCGTTGCGTGTGTAAACTATAATCGATTGTACATATTGTTCTGTATCGTTTTTGTACCGTCTCGATGAATGAAAAATTGGCAATTTACCATCATGCACTATATAGTGGTCGTGGCCGTGCCCGCGGTTGTTTATTTAAATAATTATTTAACCGTGTTGGAAAGAAAGAAAGAGAAAAAAAAAACAAAAACATATTCGTTTCTACCTGCCAAACGACAATGTATACAATATAATATTATATACCACTACCTAGGTATAGGCGTGTGGTAGGTACCTATATAGTACATTATTATAGACAAAAAAGCGAAAATAAACGATTGGCACGTCGTCGGCACGCGATTAGAAATATGTTATTGTTTTGCCAATTATTTTATTCCGTTTGAAATTCGATTCATTGAAATAATAATATTATCACGATCGTACTATATACGTTCGGTTGCCAAACTACTATAGTACTAACTATTATAGTAGGTACCTACGTGTGTTCATTCATTCGGCGTTTCTTTCTCATTCAACCGTTTTATTTATGTTAATTTATAATATGTATATGTATATTTACTTGTATAAAAACATAATATTCTGGATCAAATTTATAATTATTTTGTGTTTTGTAGGAAGATTTACCGCCCGAACAAATCTCAGGTAATTGTATACGCGCACGATATATCATGCGTTATAATAATATTATTATTATTATGCATTTTCAGTTTTGTGAACGTTTTATCGCGTGTTGCATTTATTAATTTGTTTCCATTTTTAATCGTTTTACATCTTACATTTTCAGGGTAATTTTATTGATATTATTATAAACGTTTCAAATTAAAGAATTAAGTACCCACTTTAGAATATAGACAAAAAAAATGTATTAATTGCGTCATATTATATTCATAATTATATATCCAACGGCAAAAATAATCCAAACATATAATATATTATATTATATCATTGACGAGTAGTTTATATAGAAATTATAAATGCGTAATTTTATGAATTTAACGTGTATTTTCAATTCCAGAAATTTCATTTTTATAAAAAACGTAATTACAATTTTTTCAATCTACGTAACAGATTGTACCCTTGTATGGTATCCAAGACGGTTTCGGTATTATAATATGAATAATATTATACCTACTATAAAATATATCGATAAAAATTATTCAGTGGTGTATTTAAGGGTGTGGGGTCCAGGGGTACTGTTTCCCGATTCAACGAATATTCTTCTTTTCTTGGGCCTTCTCTTTAAACTATTTGGAGTCGGCCATCTGTTTTGGACTCCTAATATTTTTTTGACAAATTTTACACCGGCTGCCCATGTGACTATGTATCTGCTTGACATTGCTAATAATTATATTCTACTTTTTCTTTAATATAATGTGGACTCAAAAAAACCGAATAGACGCCACTATAATTACTGTAATTATTACCTAGGTACACATTCTGTTTGAATATTATATATTATGCATAATATTATAGGTATATGTGTATATTAATTATTAAGTGATATAAAACTAATAACGTTTAGATACTGTGATAAATTGAAAATTTCATCTAAATCGTCATAAAAAAATAAAATAAGTACCTACAGGTATTATATAGTATAATATTGTTTATGTAAAACATGCATATTTTTTATGAATACAAATGTATACCCTATGCATGTATATAATTAATTAAATTCAAAACGTTTATCTATAGGTACATCATTTTATTTCTTATAAATATACATTTTATCTGAAATGATCCGAAACGATATAATATGCGGTTTATTTTTAATCAAGTTTTCTGTAAATTTTTTTTTAACATGCGCAAATCTGACTTTTTTTTTATAAATGCACACGATAAACTTTTAGTATCGTATACACACATGCTTATTAATATAATAATAATAAACTTCTTGGCACGAGCCATAGCAAACGTTGGCACGTCCATAATAGCCGAGCGCTGGTGAATTGGTTATGAGTATTATGATCACGATACCTAAAATTAGCAGCACTCTGATTATAATTTGCCTAGTCTATATGTATTTCCTTATTATTTCACGAAATGAGAATAAAAAAAAAAGCATACGTCATATGTTGAAAATAAATTCGAATAAAAACAAAAATTTCTTAATGAAATTCTATACCCTCAGCTGGCTAATGTGTACAAGGTACGAGTATATATAAGTAAAATATAATAATATACCTATGTAAAAGGACACTACAACAGTACCTATATAATCTACATATTATAAATATATATTATCTATACGTATAACTTACGTAGAAACATGTGAATAGTTATAACAGTTGAAAGTTATCTACAGCTTATTTCCTATATTCAAATTTCAAATGTTTACTTTTTAGTTTAAAAAACGCATAGGTACATACATAACATAATAGGCATAAATTAATTTAAATGTTATTAAAGTTTAGTTAAAAAGTTCATTTTTTAAACTATTTAACTCAATTAGTTGATTATTTTTATCATTAAACTAAAAATATATATATATTTTTTTTAATTACGGCATTTTAGATCAAACATCCAACCATAAAGGTCTCCATTCATCTCGATTTTCCGCTAGTGCATGCTAATCGGCATCCTAGTGAAAATCTGCAACATGACACTCTCTTGACACAATCCTCCCAACTCAATCGTGGTCTTTCTAAGGGTCTTTTCCCTCTTGGATTATCTTGTAATACTCTCTTCACCAGCGTTCCTAGTTTCCTACACACATGGCCTACCCATTCCAGTTTTTTTCTTTTAATCTCATTTACTATAACCGGTCTGTTATAGAGGTTTCTTAGTTCTATGTTAATACCTCTTTCGCCAATCCACCGTTTGTGAATCAAGGTATGGTCCATATATCCTTCATAGTATTTTCCTTTCAAAACCCCCCAGCCTTAGTTCTTCAGTGTTCCTTAAGGTCCAACATTGTGACCCATTATTAAATATTGATCTTACCAGCATGATGTATAATTGAACTTTTATATTTTTTGAGAGTAGATTTGACTTAAATAAGTTTCCCAGGGCATAATAGCACCTATTGCCATTTGGATCCTTTTTAATAGCTCGATTTCCATATTATTTGATTGATTGTGAACAGATATTTAAATTGTATCACTTTCTTGAATTCATAGGATCCCACCTTTAAATTCTCTTGAGCTTGTCTTCCTCACCCTCGTTTTCTGACTTCCATGTATTCTGTTTTTTTTTTTATTAATATGATGGTCTACTTTCTTAGCTGCTTCTATTAGTTATATGCATACACTTCTCACTGCAGTGTTTATATCGTTCCCTAACAATACTATATCATCTGCATATGCTAAAAGATTTATTGATGTTTTATCCAATTTTAGTAATCTGGTATCCATCATTCTGACTACTTTTTTTCAGAACGATATTAAAAATAATTGGTGAGAGTACATCTGGAAAGAATGGACCTCTCTCGATAGTATGTTCCCTGTAATGTAAACTAAAAATTGTTTATGTAATCTAAAAATATAGAGAACAAAAATACTTATTGATATATTTATATTTTGTATAAATATATTTTGTGTTGCTTAATGCTTTCTCCAAAATATTGGTTTTTGTGTATATCCGAGTTAGCTTTCAAAATCAATATACCCGAATACTCAATACAAAATATACAAATCATAAAAACAATATATACTCCTTTATATGAACATAAATACGCCACTGAAAGTTTTTTCAAATAAATATTAATTCTCGAAATAATACGCGTGCGCAGCACATAACATATTGTACTAATAATATTTATTTGACCTATTTTTTGTTTTTGTAAAATTCGTATAAAATAAGTACATAAATACTATAACATAATATCTAAGTACGAGTAGGTATAATACTATATTATTATAAAGCAAAGGTTTTCAAATAATGGACAGTGAGAAAATGTTGAAAATGATAAATTTAATAATTTGATAAATTAAAAATATATATTATAATACAACCCACATTTTCATCCATATATATACATAAATTGTCAACTTAATTTTGAAAATTATACTTTGGAACGTTTGTACTTATATAGGTTAGAATAAATAATTCACGAAAAATAATAAAAATATATTTGTGTTCAATTATGTTTAGGTAGGTACATAATATATTATGTTATGTTATTATTACTTTATATTTTTATTCTTCCCAGGTTTTGACCGTGGATATCGCTTAGCCAGTATAGAACTATGGTTTAAGAGCTATCCAAAAACCACATATTTTTTTACCATATTATTAATATGCCTTATAGTATTTGTGTTTTTGCACTAATCTAAACATATTTTTCGATTACACTAATTTGTTATTGTTTAAATGAGTTTTTGGCATTCCTGCGATAACAATATAATATATACAATTGCTGCTTAATACCAGATTTTCTTTTGCAATAGAAATCTATATTTCGAAGTGTAGGTATATTGTTTTTTTTTTTTAATAAATATAAAATACCTACGTATAAATAATTATATATTTTTCTTCGTAAAATCGTAAAATGTGAAATACATTAAACATTTCGCGCACATCCCAACTTAAAATTTTTATTCCACTAGTCATTAATAAATTATTGTTTTTTTTTTTATATTATTATTGTTTTTTTTTTGCTTTATTATATCATATAACAATAAAGATTACCTATTAGATTTTAAATATTAGAAATATTAGTTATCTCATATTTAAATATATTCATATTGTTTATTTACTTAGATTAGATTTAAAAACAAAAAATCCAAATTTGATCTTAGAACAATAATGTCGATATAAGAATATGAGTAGTTTATATAGAATTTTCAAAAGTGATTTAATATTTATTTTAGATTTATACTTTACAATACCTATTTTTTATATTATGTTTATTTTTTATTTATGCATTTATATTCCAAAATTAAAAAAATATTATAGTTACTATTTATCTAAAATTATCATTATTTAAGTATTATATACACGAAACAATTTAGTATACATATATACATATGGGTAATAAAATTCGTCATACTTATATATATGTATACTGAAATGTAAAATTGTGTAGGTATGAATTCTGTAAACTGTTTATAACGACCTTAAAAAATAATTTATTAAGGTAAATTGTCGTTTAACCAAAAAAATAGGTTGGCCAGTAGGTATACTTATATGTATACTTATATTTATAGGTATACTTGTATTTATAGTGAGGACTTCAGAAGGTCAGCGGGCCAATATTTACTATACCTCCTTTGAAGTACCTACCTACTTATATCTGCTTCAAAATTTGTCATACCTAATTATTAATAAAATAATAAAGTAATAGTAATAATAAGATAATTAATTTAACATTGATCAATAAATAAATGATGATAACTGGTTTACAAGTTTTTGGATTCGCTATCGAAATAATTATAATAATTATCTATATAATATTTATCATTGATAATTTTATAAGCATATAATATTATATATTTTTTTATATTCTTGAATTTACTCAGTTAATTAGTGTTTATTTGCTTAATAAAAAATTATTAATAATAATAATAATTACAAAGGTATATATATATATATATATTATATAAGTCATAGCATAGTATATTATAACATCATACCTACATGCAATGCCCGGCAAGTTAATGGATTTTTAAACTCAGTTAAGTTAATAGAAGAAAAAAAGGGTAAAAGTTTAAAGTTAATAGTAATTTTTTTTCTTAACGATTAAGTTAAGTTAAAAAAAAAAAAATTAACTCATTAACTTAAGTTAAAATACATTTTTTTTTTGTACGAGTCAATGTAAAATTAAGCATTTAAAATTTTTTGAAAATCATTAACATAATATTATTGAAAATACTACAATGTATTTATAATGATTATTATTAAAATTGACAACAAATATATTCATAAAAATGTTTAATTAGTAGTATTGATTATATATTATATATAATCAAGGTTAATAGGTACCTCCAACCCTTTTCTTCAAAATTCCAATATTTGGAAATTGCTCATTGCAAATTAGTACATACCTAAGTATTGTTTATTGATGGGAAATCTAATATATTTCTCAATTTATATTACGGGGAGATTATTATATAATATAAACTATAAAGGTATTCATGTTTAATTTTTATTTATATTAAACGACAAAAATAATATTATTTTACCATTTTGATAATAGACATAATATGAAATCAAAGTGTATCAATTATTTCAAAACTTACTTAACTGAGTTTTAATTAAAAGTAACTCGTTATTTAGTAGTTAATATAACCAAAATTAAGTTAAGTTAACAAAAATTAAATATAAAAAGTCAAGTTAAAAGTTAAAATTGTCTTAACTTTTAACTTATTAACTCATTAATGCATGGCATGGCCAGCATTTCCTACATGTATATATTTTTTAATGTTTTTTTTTAATATATTTTTTAGTAAAATCCAATTGCTAAAGCAATTTAAATTTATCCATATTATTAAATTATTTAAGGTTTGATATAATATTTTCATAAATTGCTGCTAATATAATAATAGTAGGTACGTAGATAATACCGGTATAATATAAAAATTGATATCAAGAGCAGCAAAAAAGTCATTTAATGTTTTTAATGTTGTTATAAACGGTTTCTATTGCAATACCTATATATCTGTAAAATATTACATATAAATTTGATAATAGGTATGTAACGAATTTTTTTTTTAATTTTAAATATTAGAAAAGTAGGTACTTACTTAGTTTGACCAATTTATTTTTATTTATTTTGTTATACAATTTATCTTATATATATAATTATATAGTATACGTACCTGTCGTACATATATATAGTATATAAATTATACCTAATAATGGTTAAGAATTGTGTATTGATCATATTGATGCTTTAATATAATAAAAATATGTGTAACAATAAAAATTATACGATTGTTAACCTTAATATTTTAATTCCTTAATAGTGTGCCAATTTTCTACTTACGTACCTATATCCATTTTAATATTTTAATATGTAATATGGTTTGATTTTTCAGTATTTTAATGATCATGTTAAAATACTATAGTATGGACTATTAATAATGGTTAAAATGCTATATATGGATAATTACGTTTTCGAGACGAAATACTAGTACCTATTATTCTATATATAATATATAATATGTAATATATAAAAAATATATGTACATTGTGCATATATTTTTTTTAATTTGTAAAATAAATACATTAAATACATTTTATTTGACATAAAAAAATGATAATTAAACTAAATTTTGAACCCATCACATGAGTTTGACATAACATTTGAGTACCTATAGCGGTACATTTAAATTAATTTTGAACATAATATTATGATGTTTTGGCTATATTTCAATTTTTTGATAAATAGCGAAATTAAATTTTTAATGGATATATAAACGTTAAAATTATATAATGACAGATGATAGTAATAAAATTGTGATTTCGTATTTTTAATAATTTTGGTATTAAATTACCGTTAAATCACCTGATTTTTTTAAAATTTTACGGACTAGATATATTTTAGATTATAGAACTTTAGGAATTATTTTCTGAAAAATTATACCTTGAATGTGACTATAAATTATAGAAAAAAATGGCAGTGTTTTGTACATTGTACAATAGTATAAAATATTGAAAGTTATCTAATAATAAATTATTATTAATCCATGCTAAATATTCAGTCCTCAGGAAAGCTTTCGATGCGTTTGATCGCGAAAGATCTGGTAGCATACCCACAGACATGGTGGCCGATATTTTACGACTCATGGGACAGCCATTCAACAAGAAAATTCTCGACGAACTCATCGAAGAAGTCGACGCAGACAGTAATAATTTTCACTTGTTTAATTTTCAATATATAACTATAATCGTATTTATTATGCGAAATTTAATTTAAAGAGTCCGGACGTTTGGAATTCGACGAATTCGTGACACTGGCCGCCAAGTTCATTGTCGAAGAAGACGACGAGGCCATGCAAAAAGAACTCCGTGAAGCTTTCAGGCTGTACGACAAAGAAGGAAACGGTTATATCCCAACATCGTGCCTAAAAGAAATCTTGAGAGAACTCGACGATCAGCTGACCAACGAAGAATTGGATATGATGATCGACGAAATCGATTCTGACGGTTCTGGAACGGTGGACTTTGACGGTGAATATCATGTGTCCATTTTAAAATATATTTATTCATATTTGCAAGCCAACTGCAATATAGTAACGTCAAATAATATTGAAATGTATTTTAAAATATTCAAATGTATAAGAAGTATATAGGTACGAATTCGCGATACGCGTGCATATATTTTTTTTTCTAGGCTTTACAGTCCATTGAAGTCCTTAATGACCAAAACTATTTTCTTCCATATCTGTTGTTATCATATAAAGGGTAGGCGCTTCATTCCATTCTGTTCTATATTTCTAGACTATCTCATTCAACAATTCCTAAACACTGTGTATTCCGAGATCGTTCTCGACGGGAAATAAGATCTAATACGTACATTATGCAGAACACTGAAAGAAATGTACATACGAAAATGTGTGCAGTTTATTAGAAGCGTGAGAAAAACAGTGGACAGGACATTTATGTATAAGGCTGACCCGTGGATCTATGTTTATGTAATACGTATCCCTATATTAAATTTTAAAAAAAATTTCTAAAGAAAATTCGTGTTCAGAATTTTAAATGTTAACTTATCGTTGATATTATATTATCTAAATAATTATATATTTGCTTTTCCCTTTTACCATCACTATATATGTTCTATTCGAGCAAATTGTATTGCTCATAATCGCATAGAGGAAGATTAATGGCTATTGTTAGAAGTTGCTAAAAGAAATATCTAGAAAGTGCCTACCGAGAATGAGTATTTACACTTTAATTTTAAATTTTCTAATTTTCTATTGTGTTCATTCGTATCGAGCTCCAATGTTATAATAATATGCGTTAATGTTATTTTCATATACGTATACAAAATTACAAAAGGATTTCAATAACAATATAAAATATATATTTCAGTATCCAATTTTTTTAAACATATATTGTATAATATTTAAAATTTAAGTTATAGGTGTATACATAAAACTTAAAACCACAAGCTCACATTTTAGATTCTGAGCGTAGTGATGAATATATTGGTTTTATAATGATGTGTTTTTTTATGTACCTATGTAAAGAGTTTTTGGGTATAGAGGTTTCTGATAGGAAATTCGTTCTAGTTGGTATTTTATACGGGTAATTTTTTAATTTTCTAAGTTATTTTCAAAAACGTAACGAAATTTTTTTATAAATTAGAAAATAATATAAAATTATATATAATTATATAAACTTTTCGTGATTACCGACTTATATATATATATATATATCATATGTGTATTTATAAGTATATACGTATTTGGTTAGAAGGAGTTGAGTAGGGGAGGTTTTGAGTAGAATGATTTCTGATAGAAAATTAATTTTATAATTGTTACATTAAAGGCGTCATTTTTCAATTTCCTCAAATTTTCTTTAGCGTAAAAGAAAACTAACAAAAATGACCAAAAATTAAATTGGAAAATTCGAATGACAGAAATATAAAATGTACACCAAATAGGTATTTACTACAGCACTATATTGATGCCGTAAAATTTAAAAGCAATTTGATTCTTGTATACCCTTTTTTAGGTAGAAAGAATAGTGTAGAATTTTTCAGGTAAAATTGTTTTGATAGGAAATTTATTGTAGTTGGTATTTTACTACAATAATACAATACCTGCAGATTATTTTTCTCTATATGTAAAAAAACCTTCAAACCTGAACAACTTTCAAAGTTTAAAATTCACTGAATGTTATGGTCATTCTAATTTTTGATTTACTTATTAAAATATTTTTTTCGCGTGCAATATATTAATATATTATATAAATAATTTTATGGTTTTGATTCATTCATTTATTTCCCCTATACACAATCGTAATTTTGAACTTTTATTTGATAGCTATATCTATACTGGTTATACTATACTATGGAATATAAGTAGTACTCAGTGTACCTAGTTATTTTAACTAAATTTTCTGTGTGAATAATTATCTTTTTTAATTTTCGTTTTAGATTCTGAGCGTAGCGAGGGAGCTAGTGGTTTTACAATGATGTTTATTTTTTTTTTTTCCTCTGTTAACAAATTTACTACCAGAAGGAGTGCTCCGATCTTTACACTCATACCCTGTTTCCGGTAGCAAATTTCATCTAGTTGGTACTTTTAAGAGGTCATTTTTCGATTTTCATAATAGTTTTTTAATGCGTAAGCAAAAACTACCAAAAAATTACGAAAAATACGATTTTGTAAAATCGAGAATTTTAATTTCGTCGT
>JAIPRL010006355.1:0-27767 GCA_025469235.1 Pemphigus obesinymphae
AATGTTTTTCGCATGGCCAGTTCTATGTCGCATGTTCTAGAGTTAGCTCAGCCAGTACTGGGGTTATTTTAGTCCCAAAAGGCAGCACAAAAAACACAGTTTGTAAAGAGGTATTAAGATGAATAAAATATAATAATAATAAAAAGAATTTTAATAATACGTATAACAATTCAAAAACATTTTTTTCAACTAAAAATCTATACAATTTTAGTATTTTTCTGATTAGAATTACATCTTACAATTTGTCTTCGAAATACAAAAATATACTAATTTTTTGCGAAATTTCTGGTTGTTACAAAATACGGGCAACCCAGGGTCAAGATATCTAAAAACAATGTAAAACTGTAATATAAAAACTGATAAAAAATATATATATATACGTAACACAAATAACTGCACACGGGCGAAGCCGGGTTATTCAGCTAGTTTTTTCATATAATTCAGTTATACGCTTATCATTTGAGTATGTTTTAGTAACCACACTAAAAAATTACACAATATTTTTTTTAACAATTATTTTTTAAACTATAAGAAAATAAGTATAATAACCAGTTTTATTTTATTTTGGGCTTCACCGTTTAATTATTCCTTATAAACTATAAAAAAAAAAAAAAAGAAAAATGACCCGTTTAAATTTATAATCTTGACCAAATTTAGATACTACAGCATAGCCTATAGGTATGTATATCTAGTATCTACCGAAAAATTAAGAGAGTCCAAAATTCAGATAGGACAGACTAAATTATTACATTTTAAAAGAGACAGTCAAAAATGTACATATAATTAATTAATTTTTTAGCTAAAGGGGACAAACATTATATCTATCTATAGGGGATTTTTCCCCTTCATCGGGGGCGTCATTTCTTTGAGTGGAGCAAAGATTTTTGATCGTCCCAATTCGTGAAATGCGAAATAAAAATACTTCTGTTCAAAACGTAAAAAAGCAAAAAAATACAAAAGTACAGTGGATATTCATCTAAAACGACAACTGGCTCACGGATCCCTAAATTTCACCGGTTCAATTGAACCGAGTGCCACTGGATCGAACCACATAAATCATAGGATGATGAAAATGCCCCATCCTGTCCCCTCCCCAAATGACGCCCCTGCCTGTGAAGTGTTGTCAAATCTTTTACACAATTTGAGTACATGATTCAATGATTCAACACAATTGGATATATGGTTGGACATAAAAATAGGTAAATATTTTGTTATAATATTTTACGTGTATATGTCTGTGATTAAAATGCGTTCACTAGCATCAATATTTTATGGGTTATGAAGAATTTTACCAAAATCATGTTTACCCATTTTTATGCTAATTTTTTGAGTTTTCTCTTACGCCTTTGTCAAAAAAATTTTAAAAAATCGAAAAATTAACTCTCTAATGTATCTACAACTAGAATCTAGATGAAATTTACTACCGGAAACCGGGTAAGCTTGTAAAGATGTAAGTAGACCTATTAGTTAAAATTTTGTACATGGGCAAAAAAAAAAAAAGCATCATCATAAAACCAATACATTACTCGCTTCGCTCAGAATCTAAAATTTAAATAATAAGTTCTATTTTGTTACCAGATTCAAATAGATTCAAAATTAATTATGATGATATAAACCAGGGGTCCCCAAAGTATTTTTTTATTCGAGGGCCATATAAAAAATCAAACGCGCTTAGCGAGCCCAAAGTAAATAAACACGAATTATTTTTAATTTTACAGAACTGCAAGAATATAGGTATACAAAAATTAAAAAATATGTATATATATTTGATTAATAATTTCACATAGTTTGTGCTCACAAAAAAAAAACAATTTCCAAACCCATTCATAATCTATTAAGTAGTTAAAACAATGGTCGAATCTTTTCAATTAAAAAAATTGAATTTCTTATCTCAAAAAATCATTATAAAAATATGGCTGAGCTATTGATTTACTGTAAAATATAGTATATTTGAGTAATGTGTTTCCATTTATTTCAAACAATTTTAAAACTAACGATGCTGTAATATTATATGGTACATTTATATATATATATTACTATACTAAATTACACATGTTTTTAGATTTTTTTTATCATCCATTGGGGGGGGGGGGGGCAATTAAAACTTGTTCGCGGGCCGTAGCTTGCAGGAGATCCCTGGTCTAAACTATGATCCTAAATCCAAAATTCGTAAAGTATTACAGCTACTTAAAAAATTTGAGGAATGGTTTTTCAGGGGTTATTCCATCTAATTTTTGGGGGTTATTTTTCCTGGATTCAATATATTTATACATATATTATTGACAGATATATATATTATTAATAATATAAATATAAAAATATAAACATATTAATAATATAATATTTCTCAAACATTGCTCAGAATCGTTTTTTACGAATGCAATGATTTATCATTTTATTTTTATAATTTGGCGGAAACGTGAGTGTAATGTATAATTTCTGTGACATTACTTTCCATGATTATAAAAAAAATCTGTTATGCTGATAGCCGAAAACGATGATAAATGATAACGAATTTCATAGTTTTTTTTTAAAAAGCGGCAAACCAACAGCAATTTTGTTATTCGTTATGTGAATTGTGATTTGTGTAATAAAATAAATAATATAATAAAGTAATAAAATATTTTTTTAAATTATAGTTAGTTTAAATATCCAGTCAAAATGAGTAAAACTATAGTTTATGACACGCTGGTAAGTATTATACTATAATGATAGACTTATATTATAGTGAAAGTGTAAAGAGACTTTAATTGGTACAAGTTATTTACATTTTATCATGGGTCTTGAATTTTTACAATATACACATTTAACGAAATACATTTTTCCAGACTATACCTGATCCATCGTTCATTGATGATCAAGTCAAAATGTTTGGTTCGTGGTACAGCATGAGTAATATTTGTGTATTTCCGACTAAAGTTAATGAAAAACAATTGTATCAAAAGTCATCTGGTGATGACAAAAATGATTGGAACATTATTCATTTGAAACATAAAACAATGTTATTTGATTCCAAAGTAAGACAGCTAGTAAATGAGTCTAGCGGAGTATTCCAAGAACTACAAATTGATGTCGACGACCCAAACAAGTCAACTGATGCTTTATTATACAGTAGAAAATACAGGTAATTTCATCTAATTCTATGTGTCTATTTTTAATTAATTTACCATTATAATTTTACCTACCTACTTACCAAATAAACATCCCGAGTAGCATTTAGTTGGTGTTTCGTCATTTCACTTGACTGAGAGGTGTATACAAAGTGGAAATACTGTTTTTAAACCATATTTAAACTTAGTACGGTTCTCGGTCTGTTAATTTAACCAAACCGTGTGTGGAACGTTTGTATGTTTAATAAAGAACCGTGCAAAAAAAATGTTTTGGTCCCCGATCGGTCCATTTAATTGAACCGTGCATTGACCATTCTATGGTTCAATAAAATTACCGAGCGAAAAATGATATTGGTGCTTGGTCGGTCTATTCGACTAAATTGTGCACGGATCGTTCAAAAGTTTAATAATTTATTGTGTAAAAATGTCTTCTTCGTACCTATTCATAATTCATGCAAATTTTTTCATTAAGGTGGTCGGAGGACATCAAATTTTTTATCGAAAATACCGTAGTAGGTAACTGGTACAATCGATTTGTATGATTATTTTATCGTATTAATAATATATATAATTTTTGTTAGTAATAAGTGTTAAATTTATTTTGCGAAAAAAAAAAATTTGGAAGTAGAACTTATTTTCCAAGTTATGAAAATTTAAAATTTATCGATTTTATAATACTGTCTTATATAATAGGTTTTGCTATAAAATTGCCAGTGTATTTGTATCAAGTAAGTGATCCAAGTCCGATTCTTAGTCGAGCGTGCACAACATTTTTGCACTTTTAATAAACAATTTTAACAAAAAATTTGGTCATGGTTACTATAAAATGATCGTCAAAACGCTTCAATTATAAAATACACCTAACTATAATCATTCAGTAGTTACAATTAAAACATTAGTGGTTACATATACAGCTCTAAATTATAATTGATTTAAATTAAAATAGGGTTATTTCAACATATTTTTTTCGTCTTGAAACCATATACTTTACATCCACTCCCATTTGGGAAGGTACTGAGAGAATTCCGAAGGCCTCTGGGACTCCTGGTGCTGTTGGAGAATAAATAGATATTATTATTATATGTATCTAAAGTAGCATTATTTTTAATATTCTATAATATAGGTATAGATAATAACAATATTGCAATATTAAATTATATTATATTAATATTAATTAATATTTAATTTAATTACAAATCTTAATTGAAATATCATGGAATACTATTTTATGTTGAATATACAACTATACACGGATTTAATATAATACTGATTTTTATATATTTCTATTTATACCATAATTAAATATCTTTAAAAACACTATAATCTATTAATAGGAAGGTGTCCCAATGGTTAAGGCGTAGGATTAGACTACTATAGGTATTAGGATAGGTTACCTGATACGAGTTTGAATCTATCTTCTGCTGGTCATTTTTTTTGTGTTTTTCCCTGTTATTTTTCTAAATTTGAACGGTTATTGCACCAATTTGTAATCCAACAATGCACGGTTTATCTTGTATTAATTATTGTATTCAAAACCAGCGTATGAAAGTATTACAATCGTTCCACACACCATAATAATCAGTTAATTAACTAAATCCGTAATACATAAAAAACAGAAATAGCACCAAAAAATGTATAAATTGTTACTCGGAATGTACCTATTTCTAAACAAAATTTAATGCGTTTATATTAAACACTAATTTCACAGTTAGCTTAATTGCAAAATATTATTCATTATATAATAATTTATGATATTTTTAAAATGTATATATATATAGAGCAATTTTGTCAACTTGTATCATGGCAATTGAACGACACAACTCAGATAAATTAAATGAGACATATAATCAATACAAATTGTTGCTACATAATCTAGAACTTATTTGGCATCTTTGTGAAGTACTTTACCTTGTTACTGTTCCTGGTAATATACTTAAACCTTAGGTCTATATTATTACTAAGTATTTTTTAATTTAAAAATATAATATTTTTTATGCTTTATAATTTTCTTAGGTGATACCATTTTAAACAATCTGGTAGATTGGATTAAAATTCATTATGAAAAAGCTGAAAAACAAACATCAGTGATTTTAGCGGATAAAACTGCTTATTTTACTGATGAGCGCGTCGAAGAAAAGTTTCCATTTTATTGGGACACTGTGATTGGACAAGTTTTGCAAGGAAATATTGATGCAGTTAGAATGTTGTTGAACAATCATTCTCAAAGTGATACTGAGCCATTTATTCAAGCAATGAAAATTTTCAAGTCTATGCCTACTTATAGTGTATGTGTTAAAGTTTCTTATAATAATTAATAATATATAATTATTCGTCAACTAGGTATATTATTCTATGTATTAATATAACATTTTTAAAAATGTTATTTTTCTTTGAAAAAATAGTGCAAAAAATTAATGTTTTTTGTCCATATTGCATAATAGGTTTTACATAAAAATCACGATATACAATTTTGAATAATTAATCTTATTAAATCATATTGATATCATAAATAATAAATAATGCATGAATACCTTAAGCCTAAAAGGTTGATGAAATATTAGTGAAATCAATGCGGCATTGATACATTTCTGTTATTAGATAGTTGTTTACATTTAATTATATTAGTGGAATGGTGATTTGCATTTTACTTCTACCACTGATCATTATGTTTTGAATTTTCCGTTGTCATATAGTCATTTTTATTCGGATTTTTGTTTAGGTAAATGGAGTTTAATGGGAATATAAGCTGCTTTCTGATAAGAAATTTATTGTAGATGGTACTTTAAAGAAGACCATTTTCAATATATTCCCAGTAGGTTGTTTTCTTACATGAGCAGGAAATCTATACCAAAAATTGTTACACATTAGAATGTAATTAGTATTAAAATGTATACATTATTTACAGTAGCACTGACAAATTAACGTATTGATGATGTGTAATTAACAAGATATAATTTTCAAAACATTTTGACCACTTATCAGTAATTTATAAAAACTACATTTTGTTATACGTATACAGCTTCCTCGATAATTCATTTAAAAGGAATAAATGTTCAATTATTTTGATAGAGGAATGGCTTAACTATGCTTTCTTGAAAATATGTAACCCAACATCAATGTAAAGAAAATGTTGTATTATTTATACTATATTCATTTTATATAATATAAAATTATTTTTTTATAATTTCCCCTGGTTGAGAAACTTTGGATATGGGTGTTGAGGACAAAGACCTCTACAGCTTACTTTTTCTTTAATAAATATGTCCTGAAACGCTGATTTTTTAACTAAGCCCAGAGTCCATCTTTATTTTTTTTCCAATTCAATCACTACGTATATTATGATAAGATTAGCTTTATATTCTAAGTTTTTAAGTATATTTTAGATTCTGAGGAGCATTGAAAACATTGAATTGAAATATTTAAAATGTAATGTAGTATTGGTGTAGTTATACATTTTTCAAAGCAAGACTAAAATTAAATGGTTACTATAAACCTGCAAAGACCAAAAATTCCAGTCTGTTACAAAAAAATTTGTAAACAAGCTCTGAACTGTCCAGTCTAAAAAAATGTAAAAAAAAACCCTTGTAAGATCCAATTTTTTTCCCTAAGCTCGATTTTCATGACATTTTAAAATAAACAAAAATTCAACAATTTAAATATATTTCATAAGTAATATTATATATTTAAACTAATGCATTATATATTTATATACCATTAACGTTGATTGACTTTTTAATCACAGATTATACAAAACAGTTTTTTTATTTATTAGTATACTTTTGTATACAAAAATTTATTATACATGTTCAAACATCAAAACACCAAGACAATAATAATGCAAAAAAGTCAGTCCCGACCAGATAAAAATCCTTAAAAAGCTCAGTTTGGTCCCAAGTTTTTTTTTTCAACATTCAGCATGTAAAATTGTAGAAAAAAAGCCAGGCCTGGCCTAAACAAAATTTTAAGATTTTAAAAAGTCCATAGGGCATAATGGTTACCCAATATTGACTCAGGACTTTTATTATATATGATTTTAAATAAAAATCAGACACCCGTCAAATTACTTAATATTTATATATTATTATATCTCTTTGCGCCATACTAATACATACATTTGATTTTGTAGATTAAAATATCTTTCAAAATAACATGTTTCATTATAAAAATTTTAGCAATTCTCAATTCAAAATGTATAATTTATAAATAGATTTTAATGTAATAACATTTGTTCAATGTGCATGGCAATAAATTGTATACTCTTGTTTTAGGTATCATAATAGGTCATCATAGATTTTATAGTATTATTTTGTCTATCAAAACTCTATTAATATTTAAATACTAATTTAGATATATGGAGGTCTACCAATAGCTGAGTATACATCAAGATTTAAGGGCTGGCAATTAAGTGCAAAGAATAAGTTAGATTGTGGAACATTCCTATCTGATTCAAACCTCAATGATGTTATGAAAGTCAGTATTTAATTCTATATATATATATATATTTAATAATACAATTTACTTTAATTATACAACCATTAAAATTAATTT
Source organism: Pemphigus obesinymphae (assembly GCA_025469235.1). Classification (NCBI taxonomy): domain Eukaryota; kingdom Metazoa; phylum Arthropoda; class Insecta; order Hemiptera; family Aphididae; genus Pemphigus; species Pemphigus obesinymphae. Next base: position 7,659 of record JAIPRL010006355.1, read on the forward strand.
TTAGATTATTTGTGGAGAACCCGATTCTACCAATTTTATTCGTAATCACTGCTCAACATGGTTTGAATTTTTAATCGCTCAACTTTTGTACACAGATCCAACTGTAAAAAAACATAATTTAAGTTTATATGCACATCGCAGTATCGCTAAATATTATAATGAAGCAGAGTATAATCATATGGATACACTTGCTTTAGATTTATTTGATGGAGATTTAGAAGGGGTATGAATCTAAATTATAAATATAATTTATTTAATTATTTAACATGTTCAATGCTGATGATGACTATGCTTCATCATTGTAAGTTGAGCATACCTAGATATCGACGACAGATATTCGTCAAATGTTATAAGTATGTATTTTTAAAGTGTTCTAGAATACTCTAGATGATGTGTGTGCACATATGAAGATACCATCGGCATTGAGTGTATTAAACTATTTTTAATTGTTTTTGAGTTTTTACTGAAGTGTATACTCATATTTTGTCATTTTCTATATTAATGTAACTTTTCTTTACTACTTCAAGTAACTCAACACCAATATATTTTAATTATAGTTTGTGAAGAAATTGAAATCATACCCAGATTCAGGATGGTCGTCTACTCATTTGACTAATTTGTTGCATCTTTGCGATAAAATAGAACCAGAATTTGATATGTCTGAAGCCGTTGTGTAAGTTAGAATCCTAGTTAAAAAAGAATGAAATAAAAATAAAATGGTATAACTTTTAGAGAAAATACAAGTCCGAATGAACAATACCTACTTGATTATGGCACATTTCTCATGACTCATCATTCATTATGGCAAGCTGGTATTACTTATTTAGACTACTGTCCAACAGTAGGTAAAGGATACCTTTCAATATTATTGTCTAAATTAGAAATAACATCAGATTTGAGGGTGTCAAAAATTTTACATTATGCTACAGCAAGACGCCTACATAACGTTGGCAAGTACATTTTATTTTATTGTTTAAAAACAAAAAGAGGTATGTTTTAAAATATCCTCATTATCTTAAAAACACATTAGTTCAATGGTAAAGAAAACTACTATATTGTTTTCTTATGTTATTGTATTAGTTTCAAGCATATGCAAGGTCAAAGGAATGCTGAGCTTACAAAAATCAAGAATAGGAGAGGCTTTGTGTTGGGCAATTAGAGGACAAGACAGTTCTTTTGCTACATATTTGGGCGATTTGTTCTTAAAAACATTTGCAAAGAGTGGACAATTCACATGTCCAGATATATTAGATAATTTAGGATCAATTGTTGTCACTTGTGATCGATTTATGTTTATAGGTGAATATTGACACATTTAATTATTATTTGTTTTTCAATATAATTTTAAATGAATTAAAAAATATATATTATAATGATTGATTGGAAATTAATATTAGTTGGTACTTTATAAAGGTAATTTTTTAATTTTCTAAATAGTTTTAAAAAGTAATAAATAAACTAGCTTTAGCGACTATATAGGTGATTTATAATATTTGGAATAGCATGAAAAAATAACCCTAAACATTATTTTCTAAGATACCTATTACTCAACTTTAGATAAATTCCACAGAATTATATTTTGTATATAATTTAATATTGGTAAACTAGTTAACTATTACTATTTAAATATTTCTTATTTTAATTTTAATTTTTTGGCGTGAATTTCAGATATATTAGGATTGAATTTATGTTCATGATCAATTTTTATTATAATATTCTTTATTGAGAATTGGTTTTAGTACACATAGACAGTGGCATACACAAGATTTTTCAATGAAGAGGGGGCTTAAAAATAAATAAGTAATCAGTAGACACAAGATTATTCATGAAAGAATAAAAAAAGGTGCTTTATTAGTGTTATAATAGAATACTGTTAAATATATATATATATATATATAGTGGCGTATTTACTGAGAGGGGTCCAGGAGTACTGAAAAAAACAAAAATATTAATTTTGAAAACTTAAATATCAAAACTTCATTTTTGTAGATAAAACTTTTTTTTAAACAATAATAATTGGAAATAGAGTTTGATGATTTAAAAAATTAATAATAATGCCCTAAAATTATAACTATAAATTTACAATTTACCGTGATATTAATTGGTTTTATTTTTCTTTGAACATTTTATCGACCAGAAGACTTGACGTCATGATCTAATTTTTTATTTCGTACCCATTTTTGGGCATAAAATTTTGTCAGCGTGTTACTTTGAAGAAGTAATTTGTTGATTTTTTTAAAACTTATCGAAAAATAATGAAAAATATGGATTAAAATAATGGGGTTATTTCCTCATAAATCCGAAAATGTTGGTTTTTACTTGAAAATTATCACAGAGCATGTTTTTTTTTTTTTTTTGTATTTTTTAGTACATTTATAACATTACTATGTTTTAAACGTATATTTCAGCCTCCACTTAATGTATTTACGATTTAAAATGGTTTTAATTTTTAAATAAATATCAAAAAATAAAACCACCATTTATTGTACAGTTTTTTTTATATTACAATTACAAAATTAGGAAAAATGTATGAATATAAAAAATAATTTAAAAATTAAATTATTTTGTCACTTGTTTTTATCGATTTCTTCCATGTGATGCAAAATATTCTAAAAATATCAAAATTAAGTGCATTTAAGGCTAAACCTTTGAAAAGTTAAAAATTCAAATTAAATATTTTTAATAAGTATTATTTATTTTTATCAAAATAGTGCACGGACCTTACAACCCCATCCCCATCACCATTACTAACTGTCTTTTGTCTGTAAACTAAGCAAATTTGCCCCTAAAAATAGTAAAATATATAAATTATTCATGTAAATATCATTATATTAATGATTGGTTTTCAATATATTTAGACCCCCAGAAAAAAAGTTGAAAATATGTCACTGTGTATATATATAACATTGATAATATGAAACATAAAAAAAAATAGAATTTTTACTGGCAATGGAGAGAGGGCTTCAGCCCCTTAACCTCCGCCCTTGCAAATGAACATTTATGACTATTTATTAGAGCATTTCTACCGTATAAAATTTATATACAATATACACGTTCCCATTGAAAGCTAGTTTTTCCTGACCTTTTTGATTTTCAAAAATATCCACATAGTATATCAAGAAATTTTTTTTAATTAAATAAATGTTGAAAAATTACAAAACTAATACAAAAATTTTATAAAAAAATAAAACAGATTGTAGAACATGACAGATGTTCGCAGTCTGCACAATTTTAGCATTTATTACGTGTACGCCAACTGTTACAGATAATATGTAGCTAGGACATATTTACACTTGGGTACTCTATGATAAACCCATATTCTCTAAAGATTCTTATAGAATATTGAAAATGACAGTTACAATCAATAAAACGCTCACCGCAAACATTTTTAGAAACCGTGTAAAATTTCACTCATATCTTTCTAACAATAAACCTATATAAAACATAATATAGCTACTAAACATATATTATATGTAGTATGTTTAAATTTCAGCGATAATACATTTTGTGATAAGACCGTAAATAATAAAAATATAAGGACGCATTAGACGAGATGTTTGAGGCAGATGAGCCGAGACATCCTACTTGCGCGTGCACGGCAAAGTTACTATATATCATAATTATAGAATGTTATCAATTTTATCAAATATGTTATATTTATCATTCTTCTCCCATTTTTTTTATATACCTAGGACATTTTTTCCACAAAAAATAAAATGTAAAACTTCACGCATACTACCTATCTATGAATACTACATACGGTATAAAAATATTAAAAACTAAGTTATAGATATAAAATATAAAACTACCTACCTGCCTAATTATAATATAATAATTACCACTATAATTTTCAGTCTGAATATACTATACATACATATTTTATACATTACTCATTACTCGGTGTTTTTAATAAAAAAATCAATATAATTATTTAAAATTCTAGGATAAAAATAAGTATATTCATTTAGAGCAATTTAAAGCATTTAAAGTACCTATATCACAAAAATATGTGAATTATTAAAATAAAAGTATTGATTTGAATATTATGTATAGTTGTTGTTACTGACATTTAATCATAATATGTAAATTATTGTTTTTGAATATTTAAATGTTTTTTTTTTTTGGAGGGGGGAATACTATTATTACTCCACCACGCACGTGTATAAATAGGATGCCTCAGGCTTGGCTGTCGCGAATGTCTCGTCACATTAGGACCAATTTTACACATAAGTTGGACGTAAGATACGCGAAATTATACCTTTACCTATGACAAAATAGGTATATCAACAACATTGTGATACGTACATCTCTGTAAAGTATCCCCATTTTTTACATTGTATTATATTCTCCACTTCTCATTGGTTACATATATCAAGCCTACATTTCCAAGCTATCACCACAAAATTGAATGAAAAGTGGAGAAACTAATATATGGGAAAAAGTGGGGATGCGCATAGCAGACTAAAATATTTATTATTACTGACATACCTATCTATTTTTTCATGCCTTTACCTATATTATTTAACTAATTTATTTATTAAAAATTATTAAATTATGTACTACTAAAATGTATTTAAATATTCATTACATTTTGGTACAGTATTTCCGTGATTATTTTTACTGGGTCTAAAATTCTAGGGTTATTTATTAAGGGATTCATAGTATAAGTACCAAAAAAGACTAAAAATTAAAATACCAGAAACTTTTGATTTACACCAAATATTTAATATAGACTACAGCAATATTTATATAAATATATTTTTTATTAGCCATATAAATACTAATACACATATGTTACACTCATGTTATAAACATAGAAGCTTCGCTTAAAATTATTTTATCCAAATAAATGATTTATCACTGCTTTTAAATTCAATATATTCACCACCAATATCCTCCCTTATGAGTGAAATGCTTCTATCCTCCACTGACAGGGTTTTTATATTAATTAAATATTTAATATTACTATTTTATTTTTAGGAAAGTACTTACAGTTTATTAAACTCGTTCAAAATAAAAATAAACTAAATGAAGCCGCATCATTGTACATGGAACTTTTGAGATCAAATATTTGTCCAAAATAGTAAAATCTTAAATTATATATTTTATTTTTATATTTTGCAATGTACATAATAATTTTGATTTTTGTATATGGTTTTCAGTTTTAGACTCAGGCTGTTATTGGACATTCATTCTTTTAATAATGACAGTAATGTGTGTTATTTTAACACAGCTGACATGGCTTTAATAAAAATTCGTCTAGATGATGCTGTTATGGAAAGTATTGAGGATGAAGACTCTACAGATCGATTTTTGTTAAATGAAGTATCAAATATTAGATCCAGTATTGTTAAATTAGTGTCTACCAGTTTAATAACAAAAAATAAAAATTGATGAATTAATCTAATTAATTTTTTTAATTTAATTTCAATAATTTTATACATTAAAAAATCAAACAAACCAATAATTTGTTTTTGGAATACAAATTAAAATATGGTTTATTATATTAAATGCAATTTTTTCTGTTTATACTAAAAATAAAGAATATATTACATTACATTAATTACTATATCATTATTTGTTATATTGTAAGTGGTTTATTGTTTTAAACCATAACTTAAAATTGGTATTGTATACTATTGATATGATTATAACATACATAATTAAATGATCTTTTTACTTTGATAAGGAGTAGAATGATATTGATTTAAACTTGTTTATGGATACATCATATTTGTGACATTTTCTCCCATTCCACATAGACTCATGACCATATTAATATACTTTAATTTTTACTAAATTGTTTTTATTATTTTTTCACATTTTAATTTTTACCTAATGTAAACTATGTGTTCGACTACTAATGTATTGTGATAATTTATGTATTTATCTATATAAATTAACTCTTATTATCAAATTTAAGGATGCTTAAAAATTATTAAATTACAATATTTGAAAATACAACTTTGAATAATAAAGGTACAAATGTTAGTTACTTTATTATATATCATTATATTTGCTACATAATATATTATCTTTGTCAACAAGAAAATATGCTTTAAATGGTTTCATTATAAATAGTGTAGACAAAAACTTATTATCTGTCCAAACATTTTTTACTGGTATACTGTTAATATCCAACCATTGATGATCTAAATATAACAAAAACATATTAATATTTCATAAAATAAACTAGTTCAAAATGTACCTTTAATCTGTGGAGAATTAGTTAAATTTGAAACATCCAATACAAAAACGTTAATTTCTTGAATTGATTCTTGTCTATCAATATATTCAATATCAACAACAGCTACTTTTTGTAACTGATCAAAAGCTATTTCATAATAACTTTTTAAATATCTAAAACAATGAAATCTAAAATTTTCAAACATTTTTTGCCCATAACTTGTACTAACCTTATAGCTGCATTTTCTATAGTATCTCCTTTTTTAACTTGTTCATGCTTGTATAAATATTTTGATTCTTCAATATTTTTACATACAAGTATTTGATGGTCTTTTTTAATAACAATATTAACCCAAATCTCCCTGGTCTTTTCTACAGAATTTAATAAAATTATGGTACTATCTAACATAGTATCATCATTTAAGTACTTGAAATGTGCTTTAAATGGAATTTGTTTTAATAGTATAGGAAACCAAAATGTGTGATCAATCCACATTGCATCATGTGGAGCTTCATCTATTTTGAACCACTTTATTGGTGCCATTTCTATAATTAATTAAATTAATTTGTTTAGTTAAATACAAAACAGTATTCATAAAATATTTATTTGTAACCATCAGATTCAATTATGTCACCACCAAAGAGATTACACAAATATATATGTCCTTCCAATAATTCTTTTGAACCGACATACTCAAATTCTATAATACCCATTTTCTTCATATCAATCACATCTAAACCACATTCTTCTTTTACTTCGCTGAAAACATATACCTATTATTTTTTACTTGAGTATTTAAAAATGTATTTTACTGTTATAATAAACAATTTTATACCGTTTAGCAGCATCATCAATTGTTTCATTTGGTTCTACTTTGCCACCAAAACCATTCCATTTTCCTTTTCCCATGCCTCGATTTTTCATGCCCAATAGCATCTTATTATTGTTTAGAATCATTGTAAGTGTCATCACTTTACGAGAATAGCCATCAAATATAGGATATTGTAACATGTTTTTCAAGTTCTAATTTTCTAGAAAAAATACATACCTACATGATTAATTAATTCACTATTTGAAATTTCAATTTTTATCAAAAAGATTTTCAATTGTCTGCTTTGTAACAAAATAAGAAAAGTTATTAAATACATACTTTATAAATAAATAGTTATGCCTCACTTCTCAATAATTCAATTAGGTATCATAGCCAGTTAAAATCCTACAAAATATTTGTGTGGCTGGGGAAAAAATTATTAAAAAAAAAGTCATACATTTTTTACCAACTGGCCATTGGTAGTACTTTTATCTATGGTAGTAGTGGGAGAATGGGTGTAACATACCATATTCTTGTCCCTGACCCTAGCTTATTATTACTAAATACTCAAAAATATATTAATAATCTTTCTAAGAAAAAGAATTAGGTGCTATGTACCAACCTTGAAATTACACATGTAAAAATGACCACGATGTAATGATGTACTTAATAAACTTCTAATACCTAGGTAATAATTCAATAGTAATTCACTTCGTGCTGAAATAATGTTAAATAAATTTTGTGAAAAACTTGGTAAGTATACTCCAGATTATTTTTGATGGAAGATACCCGATACACAAAAAATTTGTAATTGGAGTTTTTTGATATTTTTAAATTATTATTCCCAAACCCAAAGAGTACCTAGGTGGTATAGTGAAAATAGGTGGACAATTGATGCAATGATTGATGAATGCAATTGAATACATAATCATAGGATGTTTCATATATTTTGAGATTTTGGCATAATCTCAAAACATGATTTTCAGATTTAGGTGGCAGGGATACAAAAAAAAAACCCTTGTGCCTTTAAGTAAAAATGTTTTGTACACCACTGTCAACCGTAAAACGTAATCACGTTTTTAGACAAGATAAGAAAAATAATTAATGGAAAACTGATTAATTAACACCATCAGTATCAAGTATTTCACAGTGCGAACAAAAGAAGAGCCACACACATAAAAAATATAGACTGATTAATTATTACAAACAAAAATGAATTAAAAATTTTCTTCTCTCACCTGTATAAAGCTTTTAACAATGTCCTGCTAAAATGTATTTAACTATCAGTTAAGCTAACCACACTTTAGAGTTTATTGTAGCCCAATATTAACACGCCACTATTCATAAATATTATATATTTCAACACTATAGAACACTAATAGACGAGAAACAACTGGAAAGTTTAAAACAAACCGTTAGTACATATCTCGTTACTACGATTAAGATATCTTAAATCGTGCTCATTTCAAAAAAATATAAAACCACAGAATAATCTGTGATAAAACGACCGCAAAATAATGATAGTACATTAGTACCACAAAATTAATGTATTCCGTGTTCGTTTCTATAAACGTGGTCGTGGTATAAACACAAGCACATGGGCAAGACGTCGACGTCATGTAGTGGGATACGAGACCGGTTCGCATTAGCCATCATCATCAGTGTTGCCGCCTGCCAGATTTAAACACGAAATTTTACCTACTCATGTATTTCATAGCTTTGTACCTAATTTACAATCCTTACCTCAGTATTAAATAATCGTATTTATGCCTACCGTCCTATAAACTAATCTATCATTTATAGTAAATAGGTAGGTACCTACTAAATTTTAAACGGTGAAATACTGGATGCTATTCAGAATTCGACATATAGGATGTAATATATTTTTCATATCTGATCACACTGATGTTGGAGGAACTATTCTGTTGACAACATTTTAACATCGAGTTTCGGGCATTGTCATGTGTCATCGTCTACAATGTTTGCTTAAAATTTCTTGTGCGGGCCTCGGAATCTTTTAATTAGGTAATTATAAATCTTTCATAACATACAAAGAGATGTATAGGTACATTTCGTAATATCACTTCAAAACGACAACTCGTGCAATAAAATTGAATACCACATTATTATATTAAAGACCACAACATAGGCTCTGCCCATCTTTTCCTTTTAACCCAAGTATAATAATATTATTACTTTGTACTTTAATTACAAAGCGGAAAATGACATTTCTTATGTTTGATTTTAATCTTAATTTTCAGAAGAATTCTTTTCTTATTAGAGAAACATGAATGAATAAAACTCTACATTTATGATGGACAATGACTGTTGTATTAAAGAAGAAACTGAGAGTTTTCCTAGTACTCATTCATCTTTATCAGGTTCAATAAATGAAGGAATTGCTATGTCTCAAAATAATGAAGACAAATCATATCACACCAAAGAGTAAGTTATAAATTAATATACCTTTTATATAAGATTTTAATAAAAAAAAAGTGTCCATTGATGTGTACTTCACTTATTTTTAGTGTTGGTGATATTCGTAATCCCAATAACATAAAATTTGAGAGTTTCGATGTATGCGCAGAAAATACATTTGAAATTAAAATGGAAAATGATTGTCGAAACACTATCACAGTAGGTAGTCCTGTTAAAGTTGAAATTGACGGTTGTCCTAATACAAATTCATCTATAGTAAGTCTTCTTAAGGAAGAAATTACTATATATCAGAATAATGACACTAATCAATCGTATCACACCAAAGAGTAAGTTATAAATTAATATTTCTAATATACTTATAAGATTTTTATAAAAAAAAATGTTGTCCATTGATATATATTTCACTCATTTTTAGTGTTGGTGATATTCGTAATCCCAATAATATGCAATTTGAGAGTTTAAATGTATGTGCCAATAATACATTTGAAATTAAAATGGAGAATGATTGTAGAAACACTATCATATTAGATAGTAGTCCTGTTAAAGTTGAAATTGACAGTTGTCCTAATACAAATTCATCTATATTAGGTCTTATTAAGGAAGACAATACTATATATCAGAATAAAGACACTAATCAATCATATCATACCAATGAGTAAGTTATAAATTAATATCCCTAAAGCTGGTTTCACACGTAGCGTTTTAATCAAATGCGGTCGCGATTAAAAACTGCGTTGATGGTTTGTTTTCATATTACGCAATTAAAACGCGTCCATTCATCAAACCCGCCCAAAATAAACTGAAGCATTGTCTTTTCTCAATCGTGTTGTTGTGATTACAAGTTACAATGTATTTGTTTTGTTGTAATTTATATTTATTTTTATAAATATTGTTTAAAAATTAGAATTAATCAAACATCATGTCGAAAAAAAATAATAAGTAGGTACCTATTAAATAATATTAGGTACTGGCGTACTGCCATTAGTTATTACTTGAATGGTAAAATAATAACTGTGGCGTAGTAAAAGCACTGTGTGAAATAGTACATTCAAAATACACTGTTTATTTTTAGCTTTTAGTCGCTTCTGACCATTTGAAAATTGTACAGACGCGGTTTTAAATAACACAATTTAATCGCATGCATACTTTGTGAAATCACATATTTAAACGTGGCTGTTTATTCCACGGTGTATAACCGCTGTGGTTTTTAATTGCGACCACATGCGATTAAACCGCTACATGTGAAGCCAAGCTTAATATATAAAATTTTAATAAAAAAAAAAATGTTGTACATTGATGTATACTTAATTTATTTATAGTGTTGGTGATATTCATAATCCCAATAATATGGAATTTGAGAGTTTCAATGTATGTGCCAATAATACATTTGAAATTAAAACGGAGAATGATTGTAGAAACACTATCATATTAGATAGCCGTCCTGTTAAAAATGAAATTGAGAGTTGTCCTAATTCTAATTTGCCTCAATTAGGTATTATTAAAGAAGAAATTACCGTACATCAGAATAATGACACTAATCAATCATATCACACCAAAGAGTAAGTTCTAATTTAATATTCCTAATATATAAGATTTTCATAAAAAAAATGTTGTCCATTGATATATACTTTACTTATTTTTAGTATTGGTGATATTCGTAATCCTAATAATATGAAATTTGAGAGTTTCGATGTATGTGCCAATAATACATTTGAAATTAAAACTGAGAATGATTGTAGAAACACTATCATATTAGATAGCCGTGTTAAAGAAGAAATTGAGAGTTGTCCTAATTCTAATTTGTCTCAATTATGTATTATTAAAGAAGAAATTACCATACATCAGAATAATGACACTAATCAATCATATCACACCAAAGAGTAAGTTCTAATTTAATATACCTAATATATAAGATTTTTATAATAAAAAAATGTTGTCCATTGATATATATTTCACTTATTTTTAGTGTTGGTGATATTCATAATACCAATAATATGAAATTTGAGAGTTTCAATGTATGTGCCAATAATACATTTGAAATTAAAACGGAGAATGATTGTAGAAACACTATCATATTAGATAGCCGTCCTGTTAAAGAAGAAATTGAGAGTTGTCCTAATTCTAATTTGTCTCAATTAGGTATTATTAAAGAAGAAATTACCATACATCAGAATAATGACACTGATCAATCATATCACACCAAAGAGTAAGTTCTAATTTAATATTCCTAATATATAAGATTTTTATATAAAAAAATGTTGTCTATTGATATATATTTCACTTATTTTTAGTGTTGGTGATATTCATAATCCCAATAATATGGAATTTGAGAGTTTCAATGTATGTGCCAATAATACATTTGAAATTAAAACGGAGAATGATTGTAGAAACACTATCATATTAGATAACCGTCCTGTTAAAGTTGAAATTTACAGTTGTCCTAATACAAATTCATCTATATTAGGTATTATTAAAGACGAAATTACCATACATCAGAATAATGACACTAGTCAATCATATCACACCAAAGAGTAAGTTCTAAATTAATATTCCTAATATATAAGATTTTCATAAAAATAAATTTTGTCCATTGATGTATACTTCACTTATTTTTAGTGTTGGTGATATTCGTAATCCAAATAATATGAAATTGGAGAGTTTCGATGTATGTGCCAATAATACATTTGAAATTAAAATGGAGAATGATTGTAGAAACACTATCATATTAGATAGCAGTCCTGTTAAAGTTGAAATTGACAGTTGTCCTAATTCTAATTTGTCGAGATTAGGTATTATTAAGGAAGAATTGACCATATATCAGAATAATGATGATAATAATGAATTACTACATAATGAAGAGTAAGTTATAAATTTTAAATTGATTAATATGTACCTAACAATTTAATTAAAATAAATATTTAATTTCATTGTATACATAAGTATATTTATTGTAATTTATAAATATTAACTATTTATTCAGTACGTATATTTAAAAATTCAATCTATGAATAAAGTATAAAATATATGAATATATTTAAAGTAAAGTATGATAATAAATCTTCTATTAAAATTTGCGATCTTAAAACTTAAATTCATCATTCCAGCCTGTAATTGGAAAAAAAAAAAAAATAATGTATCACAGTAATTTGGTACTAAACAAGGGTGAATCTGAAGTCATTTATGGGGGGAATCTATAGGAATATTTATAGAATAAATTAGTTGATATTTTAATTAACTTAATATATGTTCAGAATTTATAATATTAGAGTAAATTGACCTATTACCAAATTTATATATTAGATCATTATATATGGCGTAGTGTGAACTTTTTTTTCAACATTTTAATTTTAAAGATAAATATATTTATTTAAATGAATAGAAATTAAAAATAGTTATCTATTTAAAACTTAAGAAAAAATGCAACATTACATCATAGATAATGATATTGTCTATAAATTTGTTAATGGGTGGGACTATTTACTCTAATATTAAAAATGATAAAGTTGTGATAAAAATGCTGAACGTACATTTTGTATATTAACAATTCCTTTAACTGAGGCATAAATAAATATCACATTTTCTTAAAAGAGGGCTAGGAACTACTAGCAGTTCGGTTCACCCAAACACTGTCCATGACTGTAATGTTATGTTAAATATATAGATTATAATATAGATATACTTAACGATATCATGAAATAAGATACTGGTAATGGTACCAATGTTTGTGGTCGGTTTTAATACACAGTATTGGTGATAGGGGGGATTTTGGAAGCTGAAGCACCATTTATAATCTGCTATAGTGAATAGGTAATGAACAATTGAAGTATATAACCAAAAAATAATTAGCTGTGAAAGATTTGATTAGTTTAGTATAAAAATGTATACTAGGAATGCTCCACTTAAAAATTATGTTTCAAAACCTGATTACACAACTATTATTCGCTGCCTTGTTGTTTCCAATCCAATATTCATATAGTTTTAGTTTGTAATGACATTTAAAATTGAAATATTAATTTTGGTTTCAGATCAACTTCTTATTCTGATAAAAACGTCCATAAAACACCTTACAAATGTGATATTTGTAATGAATCGTTTGCACAAAAAGAAAGTTTAAATAACCACATGAATGTACATACTAGTGAGCGACCATATAAATGTAATATTTGTGGTAAAGCATTTAAACGTAAAAGAAATTTGAAAAGTCACGATGTTTTTCATTCTAGCAGTAGACCATATAAATGTGATGTTTGTAGTAAAACATTTAAATGGAAAACTGGTTTAAAACCTCATATGCTTACACATACTGGTGAGCGGCCATACAAATGTAATATTTGTGTTGAATCATTTAAATGGAGAGCATGTTTAGATACTCACATGTATACACATACTGGTAAGCGGCCATATAAATGTAATACCTGTCAAAAATCATATTTATCGAAATCAGGTTTAAGAGAACATAAAAAAATACATACTGCTGCGATTCAATGTAATATTTGTGATAAACTATTTTTACGAAAATCTAGTTTAAATATTCATATGTATTTACATACTGGTGAGCGACCATATTATACATGTAATGTTTGTCAAAAAACATATTTAAATAAATCCCATTTAAGAAAACATATAATAATGCATACTGGTATGATACCATTTAAATGTAATATATGTGATAAATCATTTACAAGAAAAGAACGTTTAAATACTCACATGTATTCACATACTGGTGAACGGCCATATAAATGTAATGTCTGTCAAAAAACTTATTTAAATAAGTCAAGTTTAAAAAAACACTACACATTACATACTGGTATGAAATCATTTAAGTGTAACATTTGTGGTGAATCATTTAGAATAAAAGAAAATTTAGCTACTCATATGTATTCACATACTGGTAAGCGGCCATATGAATGTGATATATGTCAAAAATCATATTTATGGCAATCAAGCTTAATAACCCATAAAAATAAGATTCATACTTGTTTAAAACAATAAATACTGATGTGATTCATAAAAATGTGAATTTTTAATGAATCTTTTGTATAAAAATAAGAATTTATTTGATATGTAATAAATAATTTTTTAAAATTCATCAAATTTTTCAATATGGTTTAGTAAAGAACTTATAAATATAATTGATATAATATAACTAAAAAAGGGCCATCTTAATTTTAAATATTTAAAATTACACAATGATTTCAATAAAAGAAAACAATTTAAAATCATATAAACAACTGATTATAAAAATTATTTCAAAAATTTCCAAAATTTTATAAATCCAAAATACTTTTGGAAATATCTTAATGTAAAAAAATCTAATAATAAACTTCCTAATGTCATGCATTATAATAATCAAGAATTTGAACTAGAACAATCTATAATAAATTTTTTAATTAGATTATATTCTTAATATTGATATTATTCCTTCAGATGTGTATCTAGCAATTTCTCCAAAATGTTCATATGAATGTCGCCTTATTCTTTTTTTTCCCTATCACATACTTATTCAATCAATCCTTAAATATGGAAATTTTTCCTTACGATTAGAAAAGCTTTTATTTCTCCTATATTTAAAAAGGCAATTGTTCTTCAATTCCAAATTATCACCCTATCGAAAATACATTCTTCTTAAGGTATTTACCATAAGTATTAAATCTCCATTATATTCAATTCTTAACAAAATGATGATAAACGAACAACATGGATGTTGTTCAACATTAACAAATCTTGCCATTTGTAAGTAATTCATTTATTTTACTAACTGAAATTGATATAATATACATTAATTTCAAAAAATTATTCGATCTTGTTTATCATATAGTATTTTAATATTGCAATTAAAATGGTAGTATTATTGATCTTCTATTATCGTTATTCTCCATTTTTCTATCTAATCGTTCACAAATAGTAAAGTTTAATAATTTTCTATCTGAATCTATTAATGTCTCATGCTGTTCAGATTTTAACAACGTAGTATCATTAAAAACTATATATTTCTCATTAATCTGTTTCATGTGCAGTGTTCTCATAGTTCTCATCTGATGTCCCAATACTATAACTCTAAATCAGTCTTGAATCAATCCAAAATTCATTCTTATAATGCATATCCTTTAAATGCATAATAGAAAGACCAAGACATTATAATTATGATCAAATTTTAAAATTTTTTTAAATATTCACTTTAAAAAAGTGAAAAATTATCTTAATTTAATGTTTCTATTCAAACTTTTTAATAATAAAATAGATTGTCAACCTATACTAGTAAGACTTAATTTTAAAATAAACCCTAATACATGTAATAAGGGTACATTGCTTATTATCTCCGATAATGATTCTTATGCCTATCGGTAATTATGTTAATATAGATATTTTTTTTTTTTTAAATGATATAAATAACTATGTTGTAATTTTATTAATATTTTCTAATATGCTATATTTTTTATGTTCAAGATTTATTTATCTTTGTTTATAATAGTTAAAATTGTACTTATATAAGTGGAAATTTATTTTTTCCTTGCAAATAAATAAATATTATATAAATGTGATGTTTGCAATATATTATAAGAGACCATAATGTTTAATTTATTTATTGATTATTTGGTATTTTATATAATATATATATATATATATATATCTTGTATACTAAGAATCTGGTTGTGAGCTAACTAAAAAATAAATTTTTGTTTTTTTTTTTTTTTTTTTAAATTATGTTGTAGTGTAATACAGTTAAAATATAATTTTATTACTGCTTATATTATTATAATTAATTTATTAATATATTTCTATAATATTTCTTATAATAATAGTTATGTTAAATTCAAATAACATTGTTGACATAAGTATAAATGTAAGTGCGGTAAATTTACATTCATGTTCTTTTATTAACAAAACCGTTTGAAATAATTATACTAACAGTCAGCACTGTAATGAATATTAAATATTTTTTATAAATTATGATTAAAAATAAATAAAACAAGGTATTACTAAGCTAGTTAATATATAACTACAAGTATTGTGTTTGTACTATATTTTTATTAATAAAAAAATAATTAAAAATTTTCTCATTGATATACTTATATACTTTTATATACTATAAAATGTTTAGAAATAATTGTAAATCTGTTAGTTTTTATAAAGGAATAAACAAATTATTAGTTTGTAAATTGTATTATATATTATAATATATTGTATTGTAATTGTCATGAATTAAACAGCCAATTAAATATCATCAACCATCATTGGGTATGAAGATAGCCCTCATTGTCTGGGGATATCTTCTCTCTTCTTGAGACATAATTTAATGATTGCATAATAATATCTGCGTTGCATTTATTTAAATGATGTCATCCTTTTTAAGTAAGTAATTTAAGTCTTTTTAGAGAGTCCTAAGGAAATGATAATAGTAGACTTGAAGAGTGGAGGGAAATGGATTAAGGATTAGTAAGAGTAAAACCGAACATATTAAGTATCATTTTAAAGAAATGGATACATGGGGTGAATGGGGAAGAAAGGTAAGTAATGAAGTTCAGTGATGATAAAAATGGGTGGAGTTAAGAATTTGAGATGTTAAAGTATTTAGAACTTACCAATTACTTTTACTAGTATTTCCTGAGTATATGGTTTTATACCGCTTGCCAATTTCCACTTTGTTTCTTGCACACAACAAATATAGTTTTTAAATCGCTGTTAACTTTTTGATAGTTAATGTTTTGCGAAATTCCTATTAGATCGTCTCTAAAATATGGTTTTCTATACATTTTAATATTGGTGATTGAACTCTAAAATCACTTAAAGAGGACCCAATCCATATATATATAGTAGGTACCTACCTATTTATTAAGACTTAAGTTCACATTTTATTGTATATTTCTATATATTAATATTATATATATAGGTAGGTATATGTATATATTTATTATATTGATATATAATATATATACCTAAATAGGTATACCTCATTATCACTTATCAAGTATGCACCCATAAGGGCGTCCATCTAGGGAAACTCGGGGGCGGAGTAAACTTTATAAAAAATAAAAGGTCTTTTCGTTTGAATTGCGAAAGTACGCGAGTAGGTACTTACAAGTTACAAGTATTTTCGGAACCCACCGACCTACCACCCATAAATTTTATCGGATACAGATAAAATAGCGTTCAGTGCCACTGAAACCCTTCAAAAAAAATAACACAAGTATAAAATTGTTTATAGTAAGTACAGGAAAGCCAACAGGGTACATGTCCCCCTTTTGCCTGCCAATTAGGAGCGTAATTACTGCGGTTGGGGGGCATGAGGGATATATCCCTCCCATATTATGCTGTATTTGTGTATTTATATTTTGTTGTTTCTTATCTTAATTTTAAGTTTAATTAATACAAATTTATATATTATTACGAGCTAAAAATAAAACGATAACAATTTTAAAACTTCACTGGCGAGTTTTAAATATAATGTGATTTATATAATATTAATAACATACCTATTATCTTTTGTTTTGTAGCGATCACGGAGGTAGACACACTATACATAATACATATGTATAAAATATATAATAGTTTATTTACCTCCGACCTCCGTGGTAGCGACCACGGTTTTAGATATTATGGTTGCCCAAAGACCCGGCATGTAAAAAGTCTTATCACATGACTATTGAAAGTGATCTTAAGATCAGCTGTGAATCTAACCGACAGCGCCCTCTATCCCTTAAAGTGATAATATTATATTTCCGCGTATTTTTAAACTAACCATAAACTTGAATATCATAATAATTGTATTTGTATTGTATTATACTAATTTATATGTGATTTTAAAGTTTTTGAATTATTTTTCATCATGTCTTGTTGTGTACCATTTTGCTCATATGGTAAGGGTTTAAAAAGTAGTAGGTTCGGAATACCAAAGAGAATTTCTGTAAAAATTGAGTGGGAGAGATCTCTAGGTATTACCTTAAAAGAGAATTCTAGAGTGTGTCAATATCATTTTAAAAATGAAGATATAAGTAATACAACTGGAAAAGGAAGTAGCAAGTATACGGTAATTATTTTATAACAGTATATATAGGTATTTCAACAAAATAAAATCAATATTTTTAGATTTGTTTAAAACTGCCTAAGCTATATAAAAATACAATACCGATTGAATTCAAATCACTCGTGTGTGTTACCAAATAAGCAATACTATTAATATTATTTTTCTATTTATTACATTTTGTTTTTATAATTAACTTTACGTTTTTTTTATAAATTCTAACTGTTCAATTTTAATTTATTTAAATAAAAAATGTAATTTTCATACTGTGCTTGTACTTTTATGTTATCTTATAAACATTTGCGATTGCGATAATGGCATAATCTTTGCATATAATAGTTCAAAAATAGTCCACTACGGTCTATAAGCGCTACAAAATTGTTTTAAACTTTTATCATAGGACCAACTTTGAATACCACCTTCTTATATTATTACCCCGTCAGTAAATCTTAAATCGTGGTAGCGACACAGAATATTGTTATCAAACGATAAATACGATATCCCATTTGCATGTTTGATAAAACCCATAGATTTATGATTTATAGGCCGCGCATTAGTAAAATCATTGATGGTAAAATATATTGAAGCCAACTTACATATATGCGAGAGAGACAGCCTCTGTAGTTACTTTTTCAAAAAGCTCATTAGCTATTTTACAACACTCCTTGACAATAATTATGATATGAAATTGTTTAAATTTATATTGGTCTATATTGGAATATAGCACAGTTATTTAAAATCCGTATCTGGCCAATGATTATTTAAGATTAAAACGTATACGAAATAGATTCCTCTCTTATGCCGCATATATCATTAAAATAGACCTTCCACTCACTCATTCGTTCCAAATTAAACATACCTACCTTTGCTCTCATCACCCCATTCTGACGTCAACCTCAAGTACATCGCATCTATTCTTAACGGCTCCTTAGATGTATCTGATATTTTATTTTAATATTAGGCTCCGTGTCTCTTCTTATTATTCTCAAAACCATAATATTTTCTTTATTCCTTCTCATTCTACTTCATTCACGCCTTAGCGATGCTTTACACCGAATGCTTCGTTCCAGATATAATGAACCCTCATATTTTCTATCTTAATTATTTTTAGTCGTAAGTTAATTTTATTTGTAATGTGCATTAATTGTATATAAGTTGTTTCTATCTTATTATAATACTATAATAATTTATATTATGTATATATATTTACGAAATTGTCGATTGGTATTACCATTGATTTTATAATATACAGATACGCAATGCAATGGGAAATATCGTTGACATTTAATAAATGGCCGATAGATGGCAACTATAGTATGAATAGAGAAATATAATTATAAATATTATTATATTTTGGTGACTGATCGGTGAATCGCATAGTATGTGAACTTTGGAACCTGTTTTCGAGGTATTTTTAGTTGACTACCTACTGCGCTCGGATAACACCCTATTCATCGAATGTAGTGAACACGAAAACAATAGCTAGAATATTTATCAGTACCTCGGACTAAGATACTGTGGATTGGTATCGCTTAGATGGAGGGTGTAGAGGGGAACGGGTCGCAAAAGTTTCATAAATGGAAATCTGGCATAGCTAACGCTCTATAACGGTTTAATTTAGAGTTAAGATATCATTGCCGTGATATTTAA
>JAIPRL010006356.1:8477-27761 GCA_025469235.1 Pemphigus obesinymphae
ACTTCGTGAAGTCAAAAAAAAAAAAAAAAAAAAAACACCCACCAATTCCGACGGAGATTACACAACTCTGTGTATATGGCTTTATGTTTTTATTTTTATTTTTTTTTGTATTTGAGTACGCTGCAAAAGTTTTAACGAGGAAAATAAATTAAGAAAAGACGACGATGACGATGGTAGGAGGGGGACATTAATTTTTTGATTTCTCGAGTGCTCCGCTGGAATATATATATATATATAATATGAATGCCTATTATATATATAGGGGGAACTCGAGTGTTTTTTTTTAATTAATAATACAAGGGTCTTTTTATCCTTCTTATTACTGCACATTAATCTGCGTCTCGCGGCAGACATTAAGCGTTTTTAATCCTACACGACGCCTTCATTTATCACCTCTTTCCCCTGCTGCAGTTTGGCAAAGAGATCTCTATAAAAAGTCAAACGCCCTCAACTCGTCGTATCCGCCCGCGCATAAACGACGACATTTTCTTTTCGCTTGTCCTTTACTAAAATTATTATTATTATTATTATTAAATATGAGATTTTAAATTATAATTATCATTAACTGCACCCGGGGACGATTGCGAATGATAAATCTCTGGCTTTGCGTGTTTGATTAAAAATCCTCGAGAATTCCACGAGATATGAACGGTGAACTTAACAAACGCCACGCCGTGTTTCGATATAGGTACCTACTCGGGACGACTAGTGCGAGTTCAATAAAATATAAATACTGATAGCAGGGATTGGAACCGAATTAAAAATATAATACCGGTTATAATACCGATTATTGCACTAAAAATATATAAAGTGATTGGGGATATTAAGTCTTCATTTATTTTGTACTTGTCTAATTAAAAATCTGTAATTACATCGTAGGATGTAAAATGTAAATATAACAAAATTAATATATGAAGTCGGTACTTTACCACCCTCAATATCATCATTCACCTCTATTTTTAATTCCAACAAGAATGTCATTCACTGAAAATAATTTTATTGTAGTTTTGATAAATAATAAGATGTGATTTCTAATTTGTTGAAAATGTGTTGATATTCATATAAAATTCGATGTAATATGTACTCAAAAACAATTTCAAATATAAAACTGAATACAAAGTAATATTTCGCTCTAAATTCACGAAGTTTAAGAAAGAGTATTATTTATTTTTAATTTTGAACATATCCACTCGACAGAGAAACAATAAATTATGCAATAATAATTGTCTAAATTTTGCTTTAAATTTTATAAATAATTTTAATTTAAAAAATACGTTACAATAAACCCCGACTCATATGTAACATAGATAGGTACGGCGAATCTAAACACTATATAATTATCTTAGTTTATAGAGGTTGTATTTTGAACACGATTAAATATTGTGCCGTTTAATTTTGCACATCATACAAAATCACGATTTTAACATGTTCGAGTAAAATACACTCCTTATACTCGTTTCTATAGTTTTTCGTACATGAAGTTAATATGGATATGAAGTCACTGAGGGGAATCCTTAGTGAGTCATCGTGAAAAGAATTCATTGATGCTTACAATATAACTTAAAATATTATTGTTGGTACCACTGACACGGACCCCAAACAGTGTGTACGGACGAAAACTTTAAGTCGAATCTATTGTTATTATCGAGTAGATTCACAGCTATGTATATATACGAGTGCCTACTAATAACTACCTATAACATAAATGGATTTAAAAATCGACGAGTCTCGAAAAAAATACCCTCGCGTACTAGGTATTATTTACTCACTTACCTATCACTTTAAAATTATACAAGCACGCAACTTCAAAAATGGCGTTTAAGTAAAAAAATAGATAGGTAAATTAGAAAACTTATGCCGACGGAGATTTATTCTTTTGGGGATACTATACTACGCTATAGTATAATTACCTACGTATTTTTGCGCACTTAAATACTTACGATTGACTCGTGGCTATAATTAACGATCGGATCGAACGTTTTGCGGCAAACTGCACAGGCGTATTTTGAATTTAAGTACTTTCAACAATCGCGAAACTCGTGCTCGTCGGATGGCCGGGAACACGTTGTTACCGCCGCACAAACGCACAACAGTTTTCAGGCACACGACAAACGGGTCTGGTTCGATTTTTATATATATTTTTTTTAGTAGGTCAGGGTGTCGACAATAGGACAAACGGGGTAGTAATAGTAGTAGTGTAGTATATATATATATATATATATATATATATATAGTTGTATAGTAATAGTACGGCTGGTTTTTTTTTTTTATGCCGTGTGTGCGGGACCCAGAGGGGTCGAAAACTACTATAGTGTGACCCCGGTGTGTACGAGTACGGTATTTCAGGGTCAGACCAGAGACAAACGTAAAAAAAAAATACATCCAGATAAACATAACAGTTAAACGGGACGAAAAAAACCCTGCGGAAAGATTAAAAAAATAACATGTCCTAACGCCTACAAAGTCCGGAAACGAAAAGACAAACATGACGATTAAATCGTTTTTTTTCCCCCTTAATACGTACTCCGTACTGTTATAAGTTATAACTTATGATATAGATATATTATTATTATTATTATTATTATTATTGTTATATATAGGTACCTACTTACAAAACATATGGAGGAGACTTTTTTTTTTTTTTTTTTAATTCATGCAGAACCCGAAGTAAGTTTTGAATTTTATCATTTCGATAGTGTTAAAACAACAATATAATAATATAATAAACATGAACTGACTGAACGTTTTCCTTTAAATTTTAACGTGATTTGAATACATTAATTTTTTTAGATACTCTAAATTATGACAAATATGTAGGGCTAAAACCGATTTTTTGTAAACTGTTTTATTTTTATTTTAGCATTTAACTAAAATAAAGATATTTGAACCGAGCACCCCGCGCATGAAAATTTCGTTAACTACCAGATTAGACTACGTACGAATGTTAACTCGTTAACTTGGATTTTTTATTTTATAGTACTAATACGGTAACCGATACTGTAAATATATAAAACCTGTTTGAAAAACCGAAACCTAAACTAAAATATTTTGTTTTTGCAGGTAACCCATAAGCTAAAGATAGTTGGTAACTAATCTTATATTAAAATATTAAATCATAAAAATCGGTAAGTATAACGTCAAGTTGTGTACAGGTATAATATGGTGTCAAAGTTGTCAAACGATATATCAATAATCGTAAACCCTATAGTATTATTTTTACATAATTTATTTGAACATATTTTTTATTTTCCTATTAATTTTTTTAGTACATTTTAATTATTATTTCATTTTATCTTCATACATTATCATTATCAATCCAAATAACATATTATCATTCGACCATCTTTATTTTTATATTTATCAAGATAAACGCTTTTTATAATTTATCGTTACTCAACATTAAACGTGTTTTTTCCATAATAATACATAGCGTTATTCAATTGTTAGAATTTAAAATTTGATTTAACTTGAATCAGTCAATGAAAACCCTCGGGAGAGTTAAATTTTTATTTTCAATTTAAATATTTTATTCCCGAAATTTGTAAATATTTCATAGGTACGTTTATTTAGTAAAACGAAAACGACAATTTTCTATTTCAAAAATAAATACTACTAGTCACGACCTCAAATCCAAAAACCTTATTTTGGAATTATATAATAAACTAATCGTCAAAATTTAAAACTATTTTTCTTTTTACATAAGTGCGATGAGAATAGCGAATAATTTATAATAATGCGTAAATATATTATGACGTCAAAATTGCATCTTTTCCATTTTCGTCGAACGATCACGTGAGTAATGTAATTTTCTAAATATAATTAATAAGTCTCACACAACTTTATAACTATTTATAGCTAAAATTTAAAAAAAAAGTTTTTTTTTTAATTTGTTGGTTTTATTATACACGCTAGTGCGAAAATAAATAAATAAATATTATTTTATCTAGTTTTTACTTTTTTTCATTTGTTTTCGCATTTTATTAACCATTTTTGAATAGTTTTATCAAAAGTTTTTAATAAAAATTTCTATTACCATTAATTATCCTATACTCTTATTTTTCATGTTTAAAATATTCTTTTGGATAATCAAAATGATAATTTATTTTCCACGAAAACAAGTGTATTTATAATTTTACGAAAACACACTAATCATAATATTAATAAGTAAAAAAGCCAATCAATAGAGAGTAGAAGCACTTCCCTCGTTGGGTATTAGCTAAAATACTGATGGCAGATATATCGAATTTGAAAGTAATAATAAATCGTTTCTTACGGCAAAATAATTCTGAGCGAATATAACATGAGTATTACTATTAGCATTTATATAGCTAATAAGAAATAAGACGTCAATATACCTACATAGTAAAATAATAAATATTTGGTGTGAATTTCAAGCTATTTTGTATTTTAATTTTCCAATTTAAAGTAATTATCGGTTTTTTTTTTTTTAGGTATTTTAAAGGTATTAAAAAGTGTTTAAAAGTACTATATAAAAAGTATACAAAAATTACATCTATAAAGTACCAATAAGAATGAATTTCCTATAAAAAAAAACTTCTATACTAAAGAACTTTTACTTTACCCATTCTTCCCAAAAAGTGCAGTATATGCATACATAAAAAAAAAATTTTAAAAATACATAATTGTAAAACCAATACATTCCTATACGCTAAACTCAGAATCTAAAAAAAAAAAAATTAAAATGACATCACTCATACGATGAACCTATATGAGTATTATATACAATTAATACAGGAATATAATTTTTAATATATATATAGAGCATAGGCGCCCATTTGGAGGGACGTCTACATATTATATATTAAAAATTATATAATTTTAAAAATATATCTATCTGAATCCGGTATCAAAAATGAATTGGTATTTAAGTTTTTAACCCTTTCGATTGGCGTGTATACAATAACTTGTGTTTTTTTTTATACAATAGCTATTTTTGACACTGGATCATTCGAATAGGTAAATTTTTTTAAACTAATTTTGATTTATCAACATGCATGGTCCTAATTATAAAACAAAATAGAAATGTTTGTTTTAAATATAGTATTATAGTATTTATTATACTAATTTATACTCTTGAATAATACATGAAACCAAGTATTTTCTATAAGCAGCTAGTATACGTCATGTAATTTTATTGTTTGAATATTTATTATTCAAAAAATATAACAATATATAAATGTATTTTAAATAATGAGTCATGCGCAGTGTTGTTAAGATTAAAACATTTTGTTTAAATATTGATTTTGTTTAAAAAAACTCGTTTTAAAAATTCGTAAAAAAATATCCATTCAAGACAACAATTTTAGTAAACTTAATATAAAAACAAAAAATTACTTTTTTTAAACATAAAACACTGCGTACAACTGATATATTGATTATCGTAAAAATGTATTTGGATAATATAATCTATAATTTCTATATTTTGTTTCCGTGGAATCAATAGACATAGACCTAGATAGTATAAAAGAAAACTGATTTTTCGAATAACAATTATTACTAATATCTTGTATTATTGTGTTCCTCCTGCCTGCTCTAATGTTTATACGAGTACGGTACGATTTACAATAATTATTATGGCGTTCGGTAACGATACATTCGTTCACTGAATGATATATATTGTGCGTGTGAAAAGTAAAATGGTAGATTGAAGACAGTCACTGTTCGAGTACACAGTATATATAATATTTTTAAATCGCATATTTAGGTAAATGAAAAAGGTAAAGAAAAATAGCCGAAAATAAAAGTGCTAATGTGATTTTACTATTTTCCTGTATAATATAGACGATGTTTTACTAAATACTCGTAGTAAATCCGTATAATGAGTAAGGCAAACAAAAAACCAAAGCGAAGGTATTGGAAAATTCTTAAATTACAAATTTTAAAATTGTACATACAAAAGGTACTACTATAATATTTGAATTAATTAAATTAGTAAAATAATTTACAAATACCAATAAAATAATAATAATATTAAAAATAGAAATTTACGAAACGTAATTTTTGCTAAACTTATAAACAAAATAAGTAAACTTATATATATATAGAAGTTCTCTTAATTGTTTAGAAAAGTTTGTGAATTTTCCTTTGAATATCAATCTTTTTTTTATATCAAGTAGGTGAAAGTACTTAAATAGATATTGTTTTTCTTTGCCCTACACATGTGTTGTTTTATTTAATCGATAAAATCACTATAATAACTAAAATTTTACGTTGATAAATTCTCAATGGAACATTACATTTTATAACATCGAAAACATAATTATAAAAATGAATACTCATTACACGAACTATATATAGAAAACTGAAAATGTATAATCTACTTTAACTTAATATCTCAAATAGAAATTATATTCTAGAAGAACCAAAGTGCACGTCTACATGGTAATAATTATAGATCAACCCTAACTTATAGATGCGAGTATGGACTTTTACAAGACAATGTGAAGCAAAATCTGATGTTGTTCGAAAAAAAAAATACTGAAAATCGTCTGTAGCCCAGTATAATGTATATGACAACAAATTGGGATACTGCCGTTATGTTTGGGCACATGATGATGAGGTCAGACTCAGCGAATCTAAAAGCGGCGGTCGAGTGAAAACAAACTAGAAAAAGGCCAAGAGAACGTCCAAATAAGCGATGGATAGATGGAATAAAGCAGGACCTGGATAAATTAGGGATACTAAATTGAAAATAAAGAGTGATTAGAGTGGAAGGAAGTGGCGGTAAAAACTCTTGAAGGTGCTAAAAAGAAGAAGAAACTATCTATAGAGCTCACTAAATCATTCAATTAACATAATGAAACAACTCAAATTTTTTTCTTGAATTTTCCACCATTATAATAAACATACATTATAATATATTTTTAATACCGATAATAATTATAGTTGTACACCTAAATATGAGTTAGGTACCTATTTAAATATTGTACAGGTATCATGCTAGAAAAAAAAAAAAAAAAAACACCTTTATTGTACTAATAACTTATTATAATACGTACAAATGAGCATTGTTTGTTTGACTCGGAATTTGCGAAATATACGACGTCTTTTCTAATGTAGGGGTGACGTGGTTTTTGTTCTTTAGCAAATCATTCGGAGTACGGTGTATATAATATATTCGACGATAAATAAATTCGTCACGATCGCGGTGTATATATATACGTACGGTTAATATAATGTATATAATATGCGTGTACGGCGCGCGCTTGCGAACAGGAGAGAGAGGCTTCTCACCCCCGAGACCCTCAGGCCCTGCGTATTAACCCCTTTGTGCGCTTGAGGGGTGCATGGAGGGACTAATGAAAAAAGCAAAAAAATAGAAAGCCGAGTCCTTCGTCCTTCGTCCTGACCGGTGGGGTTAGGCTTCCGCATGCATATGTATATATACCGAGGGCGATTTAAAAACATAAAAAATATACGACGCGCACCCCTCGCGGGGACGTACGCGTGCCACGTGTTCCCGGCCCTCGACCCCACGCAACTGCCGGCGCGATATAGGACCCTGTCGGAGTTTTTTCATTTTTTTTTTTTTCACTCTCTTTCTCTCCGGTTAGTTTTTTTCCCCGTTTCATTTTTTGTGCGTGTAACCCGGGCAATGGTTCTCAAAGTGTTTCGCACAAGCCATCCGTAATATTATTAAAATTTACTTTTTTTGTTTTTTTCCATTTCGTTATACAGGTATACTATCGTCAAAAACTCCACGAAATAATTTTGAATTTCATTCGTGTACACTATAGGGTGACTATATTTAGAAAATTAAAAAACGGGACAAAAACAGATTATTCCAAAATATAATTAAGCAAAAAAAAAGGTGATTCAAAATTTTTCTACAAAAATCGTAAAATCGTTTAGAAAAACGGTAGATAAACCAATAATAAAATGTATTATTTTCCTTAAAATTATATAAAAATGAGACAAAACGGCACCTGTCTTCAAAAACGGTATAACAAACGTCCCGTTACCTAAGTATACCTACTTGCAAGTAGATGGCATTGGTCAAATATTGGTAGTTTGATATAGAGAGACTGCGCAGTGACACATAACACGAGGACAAATCATACAGATAAATCTGCCCCTGTGATATTTTTTTATGTACTTTGTCATGATATGATTGTAATACGACTATTTATGAAGATACTACGTGTTCCTATTACACTTTATATTCATCGCTAGCTGTTGATAATTATATTATGTAGAACTAAAAACATTTTAATTTATACGACGAAAATAATGTCAAAATAGAGTTAGAATATTTATATATGAAAATATACGGTTAGGTTAAAAAAATTAATACTTAAAAAACTAAAAATGTTAAATAAAAAAAAAATATGTCTGTTTTTAGAATAAGATATAATTGAGGTAACAATATCATTTTTAGCTCCTTACCATAATTTGTTAAATACTTATGAATAAAAATATAAAAAAAAATTAAGAAAAATTATCAAAGTCACCCCATTTTACGGTATATTATAATACGTAATACTAGGTACAAATCATCATTTAAAAATCAAGACAGTTTTTGTTTCATTTAGAACCTAAAAAGGAAACTCACAGTTTCTATACCTACTCGCATTGTATCTATAACTAATTATGTTATTATATTTATAACGTTTTAACAATTAATATTTAAAGTAACATATTTAATGAAAAATTAATAAATGTTTTTCCGAGAATTTGTGTACTTACTAGTAGTGTTATAAACCAAACTACCAGATGATGTACATTATTGAAAATATGAAATTTTCGTCATCATCAAATCTGCTACCAAAGCAAAGTGCTCAATACGCCACTGAAGAGATTTGAACGGTTCGTGTTTTGGACATCGGACGAATAAACGATACCCAAAAGGTCGGAACTATGCCGTATATTCCCATATTAATTTATAATTTATAGATTGGACTAATCCAAGTCCAAACCACAAGAATGACGAAAAATTATAGTATTATAGCCATGGAGTAAAATTTAATACTTAAAGATAAATTGCAAATATTGATAAATTAACGAAACTAATTAGCTCAAATTAGTTAAGTTAAATTAATCCAAATTCCATTAGTTTAAATTTAAAAATAATAATTTTAACTCAAACCTAAGGTAAAATTAAAGTTAAAATAAAAAAAAAGTTCATTTTTAATTTCCATTAAACCTATTAGGATTCGAATTGTTAAAATTATTCAAAAATATTCTGATAAATTAGACCAAATTTTAATTTTCAAATATTAAATATCGCGTAATAATAATTAATTATTATATTTTAATTTCAATTAAAATACGAATAACGATCCCAATATGTAAACAATATAACTAGACAAATATGAACAATTAACTTTAAAAACCTAAGTCAATACAATTCAAGTTTAAAATAGTTATGTATCTAATTAAAAATCAAAATAATTAAGAACTCAATGCTCACCTCTAATAAATATATAGTACTAATAGATGACAAAAAATTATCTTATTAACACTTTTAGAATATGAAAAGTACGAAATACATAATTAAAATGAAAACTACCTATATACCTATTTCTTTATCTTATCTTTGCCTTTATCCTTTCATAACCTTTTTTCCTTCACGTATTGTTATATGAATATCCATAACCATCTATTTATCTCTTCTACATACCTCCACATTACTCTTAATATTCTTAATCGCTTTTTCTTTGCTTACCTCTTCTCTACCTACCATATATTTATAATTATTTTATTTCTCTCAACATGCCCAAACCATCTCAACCCATTATTATTAATTTTATCAGCTACATTTATAGATGTAACTTCCAAACTTTTTCTTAGATAGTTTAGTTTAAGTTTCTCAACTCTATATAATATATACAGTATACGTGTAATTAACCATTGATTAAATCAATAGAACAAACTAATATTTCACAGAAATGCAAAATAATTGAAAATGTATATAATATACTAGGTACATATTTTATTGAAAAAATTTAACTAAACTATTCCGAATTTATAGTAGGTATTAACTTTATACTCTTGAAATGGATATTGGATTTTAAGGATATAGAAGTTGGGAATTTAAACGAAATAAAACGCAAATTAATATTTTACACTAATTCAACCGACAATGTGTATATTTACTGTTTAAAATATATTATATAATATTACTAATCCAAATTTAAATTTAAACAGAAATATTTAAATTTAGAGTTATTATAAAATTTTTATTATCCGTATTTATTGAAGTTATTAAGTTTATTTTTTTATTTTTTAATGCAACTACATACTAAGTTAATTATTTTTCGCATTAACTAATTAACTTAACTAAGTAATTTAAATTAAAATTTATATTTTATTAACTTGCATTTTCTCAATTTTGTGAGTTTGCTATATAGGTAAATACTTCAATTAAAATTAAAATATAATTATCAATGAATGGATAAATAATATTTATAATATTATATAGTAAAATATAGTCAGGTCTATTACACTTGATTGAATAATTTAAAAAATTCTAATTCTAATTTATCTTATGAAAAATAAAAATTATGAACTTTTTACGATCTAGTTATAATAATTTTTTTTTTCATTTTAACCTTAAGTTTTATGAGTTGATATTATATTTTACTAACAATTAACTTTTAATAGAAAACTTTTGGGCTTACATAACTTAACAAATTCGAGTTGATATTTGTCAATAACTTTCCCGTCTTTGTAAGTAGGTAACTTATAGGTTACTTCGACTAACAATTTCAAAACTATATCTCCACCAAATTATGGTTTTACTTATGAATTATCTAGACTATTTAAGTATACAACAAGTCAGAGGCACCCGCAGAAAATTAACTCAGTTGGTGCAACATTTTCTAACCTTAATACAGAGGAAATCCTAGAATATTTTTTATGTAGAATGGGGTTGAGGGACAAAAAGGGGTGTACAAAGTTAATGAGCATAAAAAAGGTTATTAAATAAAAAATTATACTATCCATCGAAGTGAATATCTTACTATGTTACAAAAATATCATGCAACACGCAATAACTATTAAAACAATCGATTTATCTTTAAAAATATTATATCCAATTTAAATGAATATAGGGACCTCTAAATATATATGACCAAAAACAAATAATTATACCTAGATGTCCATATATACGATATTGGTATTTTATTTTCACCAGAAATATATTTTATAAAAAAAAAACTCCATTACATACATTATAGCCCACATAACGATGTAAAAGCTCAACAGACCAGATGTAATCGAATTATATCGTATATTCTGCACCGATCGATGTAGCAAATTTCACATTAGAGTATAATGCGCGTACGGTAGCACTTAACTAATGTCGGGCTAATAGTAAACGTTAAAAATTAATGAGCCCAAAATGCTCCATATTATACTCGAACGAAATAAAAGAAAAACCGTACGTCATTAAAAACAATCCACTTATCACAAACCAAAAAAAAACGACTTTCTCGATCACTTCTTATTTTCATTTTTACTTTATTTTTTATCCTTGGACCATAACTTATAAACCTACACTAAACTAACTAATAAAATCGTTAAATTAACTAATTAAGAGTACGTTATACCCACATTTGTTGTTTCTATCCATGTAATAGACAATATAGTCAAATCTAAAATTACGCTACGTAAAACGCAATAAAAGTCTACTTAAATATTAGCCTTAAACATCTATTATGTATATATACTAATTTTAGTATACTAATTTAAAAAAAGAAAATATTTTCTAAAGAAGCGCAAATCCTTTTTAGTTTTGGTAAAATATTGTTTCATAAAAAAGTTATAGAAAACGGACACTTTGTACTGTTTATTATTTTATTTGCAGACCACGGACACTTTGTGCAATCAAAATGTATCCAAGATAATTTTTGACGTTTCAATACACATATATTTAAAAAAAATATATAATATTTATAGTCACTACTCGTGTGTCATAAATACACAAATCGCGGATTCCGTCCGTCTCAATCGTTTAAAAGATTCGATTACTCTTAAAAGCTCAACATTTTTCTCTTATATAGGTAACTAGTAACATCGCAGGTTTTTTTAGGTTACATTATATATTACTTGCGTTCCAGATTTTCCACAATCCAAATAATATTTCCCTGCACATTCCCTAAGTTACGGATTCGGAAATTAAAAACAATTTCCACTTCAAAAATAATTACTTTTAAATACTTAGTAAATCTGAAAACGGTATTTATTTACAGCAAATAATAATTTGAAGTGATAATACATTTTCAAAAACTTTAAATCACTTTTGGACTATTTAATATAACTTTAAAATATATATAAGTACATATTATTTTATTTAATTCTCTAAAGATAATAATTAATAAACAAAGATGGTATATTGTCAACATTTAATTTATTTCCGTTGTCAATATTGTTATATAAACATATTTTGTAATATATATTCGAAATATATTTCTAAAGCATTCTTATCAAATATACGATGATATTATTATTATTTAATACTTGATATTTGTTTTAAAAGTTTGGTTATGAACATTAGTATTCGCACGGGAAGGGCAGGGTGGGCAGCTGTCTCTCCTGTGGGCTGAATTTTTTTTTAATATGGTATAAAAATATTATAGATTGTTATCCTTAACAGTGGAATTTTCTTCGGGTGTGCAAGTTGTGTGTTAATGCCTTACAAAATCTATGTCTATAATGATTATTTTGATCATAATAAATTTTAAAATTAAAAATATAAAAACAATGTACAATTGTTTACATAGATTCAATTATTATTAGTATATCATAAAACAAGAATAAATATATTGAACTTGGGCCGTCCCGATGAAAGATTTTTTTTTGTGGGGGGGGGGGGGGTGAAAATGTAAAAAAAAATTATTTAATACTTCTCTTCAAAACATAAAATAAGGTAATAAAAAGGTAATAAAAAAAGTTAATCAACTTTTATCCCATTTTGCCGACTACAATCCTAATAATTTATAGTTTACCGACTTAAAATTCCCAAATACTTTATAAACGTGAATGAATAAGCAAAAAAAAAAAAAAGGCCAGAAGCCATCGACTTTTTTTACTATTTGTCGACTGAATTAAAATTTTCCAACTGAGCTTAATTTTTCCGACTGCTTTCCAAGTTGGGGGGTGAGACACCCCCCTCGGGACAGCCCTGTATTGAACCAACAAAACAAATACAACTGGTTTTTCCTCGAAACTAGGTCGCGATGTGTTTACGTGTTACAACGTTAAATATTTTGTCAACGGGTTCATGATACCTTTATATCTATAATCTATAATCGTATATCATCGTATTTCTATTGGGTAACTTCGGTACAGTACCAATACCTGAGTACCTGACCAAGGCGTTAACTTTTGAAACAATGATTTGCGGGATACGACTATGTCGAGTGTATTGTTTTAAATTGTGTCAATATCGTTTGCTTTCGCTTTTTTTGCTTGTAGAGGATGACCCGTGGGTCTATGATCACATTTCAGGCGTTTGCCTATATGTGTTTAAGGAGTTAGTGAAGGATTTATGTTTTTGATTGCTACACTGTTGTATATGGTTTATGTATGAGACCAGCCGATTGGACGTCTGGTATGTCCGTTTCCAATCTTCCCAGTTCCCGGATGTGTTTGAATGTTGAAATGGAGTTTTTGAAGAATAGAGTTTTTAAATAATTGAAAATGAAGTTTTGAATGGAGGAGAGACGTGATATTTCAAATAATGTCTTTGTTGAGACGTATGGAGGGCGGCTAGTATATATAGTACGTAGGGTTATATTTTGAACGCCTTCGACGGTTTTCCAGTTATACTTGGAGAATAAAGGCCCCCAAGCTGGGCCTGCACATGTGAGGACTGAGCGAATGTACATGCAGTGTAGTTGTATTTAAGCAAGGCTGGGAATTAACGAGTTAAAAGTTAAAATTAAGTTAAAAAGTTAAGTTAATTTTAATTAAGTTACTTAACGCGTTACATTTTTTTTAGATTAACTTTTAACCTAATAAGTTACTTTTTTATTAAAATTAACGTGTTAACTTCAAGTTAACTTTATACAAAAGTATCTAAAGTAAGTTAAATTTTGCTCGAAGAACAATGCAAATTTTTGAATGGGATTTTACTTTTTGGTACTTATACGCAATTTTAGTAGGTACCTAGAATAGCATGTTCGTTAATAATCGATGTACCTACCACTCACGCATACGCCACGACGTTGGCCGTTCACGAATATTGGGCAGAGCCCAGTCTTTTTAACTATATGGAGGCTAGTATAGAAAATATATTGAAGTAGTAGGTACTGCTTATTTTACACTACATTAGTGTGAATCAAACAATAATATAGGTATCTTGGCAGTTAGAAGTTATTTTCTGATTTCTTATTTATGCATGGGTTTTAAAATGACGTGTTGTATTTTTATTTTTACATGTATACACTTTTTCAGGCAGAAGTCCCGAGTATTTTTTTTAAGCGTAAAGAATAACCATCCTTTTTTACCTTTTTACGATATAATAGGTATATCGACTTTTTTTCCTAATTAGGAAATTTTAACTTTTAAGTCTTAACTAAATTAAGTTACTTTTTTTTCAAAGTTAACTTTTAACTTTAAAAGTTAATAAAAAAATATACGAGTAACTTTTAACTTAACTTGGCTTATATTATTTTCAATTAACTTAACTTAACGAGTTAAAAAATATCGTTAACTTGCCCAGCCTTGTATTTTAGTGCTTAAAGGAATGGGGCTTTTCCTACCTATTATCGTGTATAGCATGCCTCCAATCCTAGTCGCTTTTCTGATGGCTTCTTTCGCATGTGCCATTGTACTCTGTGTCAATATCGTAGCTATGACTATGCAGGTACGAGGTAGTACATTGAACATACCAGTACAATGTTCACTTCTGTGGCAAACTATAATTTATCACACAACTCGAAAGTATATTATACTGTATAGTGTATATATTATAATATAATATTATATTTTATTTTACCTATTATTTAGTTTAGAACATACAAAAACGTCACATATTATATATTTTTTGCATGCATATTTTTCTCATGTAAAAGGGGGAGGGGTGCATATCTATTATACGTTAACACCCAATGTTCAAAACCAGGACACGCCACTGATCCTTAAGGAGGTTGGAAACCGTCTATTTCTAAGGAGTTTAATATAGATTATTTAATAAATGCGTAATGGCAAGGCGTGTTAATGTGTGAGTAATAAATGATAGTGTGTGTGTGTCGTGTGACATCCCAGTTCCTGAAACACCTATTACCGCTTTTTATTTGTGATAAAACGAACGAGTACTTACCTACTATTTTAATTTATTAGTTGAGATTTAATATTGTCATATTATTATTATAATCACTAATAACTTTACAATTTAAACTAGTATAATACACAGACATGTACGGGCTGGGGGGCTGGAATGCTTTATACGGCATCCCTTGCCTCTGAATATTATTTGCCCTACTTAGTATGTATTTAGTACAGAGTATGTAAAAAAATTTACTTTAAAATAATATATAGCATCCCACACCTCTATTTACCAGTCCACGACTACCTACGCGATTCGATCGTATACGCGCCCAATATTTGAAAGCGTCGCGATTTGAACGCTCAAAATTAAACATATGTGAATACACGCAACTTTATAATGAGTAGCATCGGCAGAAGGGAGTCAAAAACCCGTAAACCGATTTTGAAAACCAGGTAACCCAGAAAATCTCGAAACCATTTTTGGACTCAGTAACCGAAACCCGAAAAAAATAACTCACTTTTACTCCCAGATCGGTAGATTGTGTTTTGTTTTCTTTGGCTCAAAGTTAAATAGCCGTGTTTCCACTTTTTATGGTAAAGGGATATTTTTTTTCCGTGTATAATTTTACTATTTATGCTTCAATTAAATAAAATGTAATATTAATTACAATGTATTATAGATATTAATAAATTAATAATTATATATACTTTTTTACTTTTGTAATATTACACATTTTAATTTTATATGTATATACTATTTTTTATTATTATTAAATAATAAATAAACTACAATTATATATATCGTACATTGAATTGTACTTTACTGCTTTGCAAAAGACACCGCTTAAATCCGATTAAATTGTCATTCGGTTCGACGGTCACCGATCAGGAACACAACATATGTCGAATGATGTTTATTTCAGAATTTCAGACCTAATGTTCCGGGGTGAGGGGGTATCAAATATCTAAAAAAAAAGGTATGGGTAGCACTGTTTTTCTTTATTTTAATTATATATTAAAAATGTTTGGGGGTAGGTATACATTTTTTTCTGTGGAGGGAGGTATTACCCCTCCGGTCATCCCCTGAAATAAACACTGATGTTGAATCAGGTGGCGTTAGGTAGGTATTATTACAATAATGATTACATTTTTAAATGGTCTGGGGATAAAATGTCCTAGATTCATTTTCTATACATACACAAAAAAATCTGCTGTAGTTTATAATGAATAGTACCTACACGTTTGTTATTATATCTATCATAAGTTATTATTATTAATTTTTTTTCAATTCGACAACTAATTATCTTATACTAATTGTTTTCTACTTGTATAAATATTATTAAAGTATACATAAATTGTGATAACAAATATATATATATATATTAAATTTGTTATAAAACTAATGTTACATAAAATAAAAAATACCTTCATCACTAATATTAATTTAGATATTCAGGGGTGTAATTTGGGGGGCAGGATGTGCACTGGCCACACAACTAATTTAAAAGTGGCCTGCAAATGCTCTAATGCACCTCCATAAAATATAATTGTGCTGATCAATTTTCGTAGTAATAATTAGAAAAAAAAATTCAATGACCTTTGGCAAGCAGTAAACCAAAAATTCTGCCCCCCTGCCGGCAAAGTCTGCGTACGCCTATGGTAATGAAGCCAATTGGTTAATTCTGGTTGATTTTATAACCGTGGTAACTACGACAACTGAACAACACCGACAGGAGTTTTAATGGTCATATTATATATAGGTGGATTTGAACAATTTTGAACAATTTTCTTCGTAAGTGAAAAGAATTACGTTCAAAGCAAAATAAAATGAAAATTAACACTCTATTATCAACAAATTTAATTACGCACATTCAATATTATTATATTATAGAAAACCTCAAAAGTGCTCGTGGAAAGCTTACATAGTTATATAATTGAGTTACGATTGCTCTCTCAAGGGCATACCTATAGATATAATATATTATGTACCTGCAATTGTACAACAACATCAATAATAATTTTTATCAAACGTGGTGTACAATGTTATATACAATGTTTCGATGTATAGGTTTTTTTACGGTCCAAAACTTCATTTTGATTCTTCTCAACTCTCGGATAGGTTATATCGATACCTACTGCATATATTATACAAGAGGAGTGTCACGTTAAAAATAAAAATCGGAGTGCGTATATTTTTGAAAATTATTTTTATTTTTCACCCCAAGAGCAACGTGAAAGCCTATACAAAAATGAGAAAGTTTTTATTATTATTATTATTTTTTTTTGTTTTTTTTTTTTTTTTTGTTCGCTACTGCATTGATAAGCCGCACGCCGAAATCATTATACTTACGCGTGACGTCATGTTAAAATCGAATTAAAATTTTTCAAACAAAAAAGAAATAATAACGTTCCCCTCCGACTCACTTCTACCCTTACTCGATTCTCGCTCTCTCTCTCTCTCTCTCTCTCTCTCTCTCTTTCTCATACACACACACACACACTCTATACGACTCGTCGAAAAACTCAAGAAACCCTCCTCGGACGAAGAGTGGGTGGGTGTGAGCGAAGTCTTTCTTTTTAGCCCCGCCGCGTATACACTTATAATACAAAAAAGAAATAACATTAAAAAATATCGGCGGCGGCGGTCGTTTAGGGTGTTTTGTCGTCTTATATACAATATACATATATATATATATAGGATAAGACGGAGCAAGAAAGAGAGACAGACCTCAGGGTGTGAGAGGCATAGATAGAAGGGTCGGGTGAACGATTTTTTCTTTTTTTTTTTTTTGTGGGTTTTAGCCCCCGGGGTGAGAGGAAACCGTGTGGAGGAGGGACCCTTCAGCAGCGGATACCCCGGAGGGATGTGGGCACACTGAGGTGGTTCGGGTGGGAGAGAGTAAAAAAAAAAAAAAAAAGAAAAAACACACGTACATATATATACGAACGTATGTAAGGGGGTGGCCGATCATAAAAACACATATACACATTACACACAGCGGTAGAGCACGAAATGAGAAAAAACAGCGGCCGTGTAATCCGTAATAAGTATTGATCAATTCCGCGCGCCCGCGTTTTCTTCGCGGGTAAAACGGCGAAAGAGATGGACGGAGCCGAGAGAGAACGCCAAAGTCCCGGGGATGAACGGACGGCACAAAAGACACGGTGGCTGCGGTGTGGAAAGATCCGGAAACGGTCGGTGGTATTCTTATAGGCCATTTCATATATATAGGTATACATTATATTATATATACTTACCTATATATGTGTGTGTGTTTTGTATTTTATTTCTTTTCCTTTCCTCTTGCCCACTAGCACCGTACAAGAATTATTGTGAGCCTTTAAATGCACGACGACGAAACGACGCGATTCCCATAAACGTTATTGTACGACGACGTTTTCAAAGTGTTCCGATACCTTTTCCCAGTCGTCGGACCGCAGAGGGTTTTTTTTTTTTTTGTTATTTTGATTGTATATGTGTATGTGTAATCTTTTTGGTCAAAGATCACGAAAAATAACGGATAAGTTAAATTCCAAAGAGCATCAAATACCATATCGCAGCTCGGGCGTTTATATATTTATATATATACGTATAGCTGATGTCTAGAAGAAGAACAGTTTAGAGGTTATCACGCTATTCTATTTTGATGGGTCCTGCAATACTGCGGTGTATACCGCAACGACTAGGCCAAACAAATATGTTATCATTTCTTTTCGGGAATTCCGTTGAATGTACTAAATAACCATTTACTCTATATTATATAGGTATTAATACACCAAAGATAGCATTGTGTTTTCATTGTGTTTTTTTTTTTTTATATATAAGACGTATGTATTTTGATAATTTCATCTCGTATACGTGAAAACATAATTGTAGATACATATACCTATATAACTTGTATTATGTGAGTTTTCAGTGACCTGGATAGTTTAAATTCATGCGCAATCCTCTGAATAAAGCCTAGAAGTTTAAGTGTCTTGCAACAAATTTCTTCAATGTGTAAACGAGGACTCAGGTTTCTCGATAAACGAAAGCCAAGATCACGAACC
>JAIPRL010006357.1:0-27744 GCA_025469235.1 Pemphigus obesinymphae
CGAGTTTTTCAATGAGGGACTAACTTCACGCAGCCCCCCCCCCTCATATTGTCCAAATCGATTCAAACAAATTTTATTCTATTCCTTTTAATTTGTAACTATTTGTATAATAAGCTATTATAAATATATCATATTACATTTTAAAATATACATAAGGTCACACTAAATCATATTTATTTCTACATTTGATCTTCAATGTAATGTTAAACATAGGTAGGTATACTGAGTAGGTATATAATTAATATTAAGAGTTATGTATACTACACCGAAGCTACGCTCAGAATCCACTTTACTCATTCCTATACGTAAAGAGACAAAATGGTATTGATCATCAAACTGCGATCAAGCGTATAAAAAGTTTAAAAAATGCTAATTTCAAGTCAATTTTACCACATTATTTGTCAAGTTAACAATTGATTCTTCTTGATATGCATTAGATGCAGTATTGTCGCATATTTATTCAGAAAGACTAGTAGCATTTGCTTCTCGAGTATTATCAGACTCGGAATGTAAATTTCCTCAAATAGAAAAAGAATGGGTGTCTTGCGGTAATATTTGGTATTCAAAAATTCTATGATTATCTTTACGGTAGAAAATTCATACTGGAGACCGATCATAAACCATTAATTCACATATTTGGCGATAAAAAAAAAGTAATACCAATTTATGCAGCCAATCGTTTACAATGATGGACATATGCTAATTCGATTTTGAAATTAAATATGTCACCTCTAATGATAACTCGGCAGATTTTCTATCACGTATAAAAATTAACCAAAATTATAAAGAACAAAAATAATGAATGTGTTCATATACATTTTCTACACGAACAAGCACCATTCGCGTTAAATTGGCCAAAGATAGAATTCGAGACAAGCGGAGACCCGACACTATCAAAAGTTTAAACGCGGTTAGAACGGGAGAATGGACTGCAATTTTTTTCAATAGTTTACAATTAAAATCGTGTAGTTCACGCAAAACCCGAATTTCAGTTGAACAAGGTCTATATAGGGTTATTGCGTAATTATACCAATTACAATTCCGAAATTATATAAGTATTAGGTGAACTTCATTCTTGTCACACAGCTAGGCGACTCGTATCATGAAAAGTTTAGCAACATCATACTTTTGGTGACCTGCAATGGACAAAGAAATTGAAAACATTACACAGAATTGTAATGAATGTTTAAATATTAGACAAAATCCACCAAAATATTTACTCTAAACTCAATGTCAGCAGAAATTGTTATAAACAAATTTTCAGAAATCATGGCACGTATCGGCATTACGAAAACAATCACGTCAAATGGTGCAAAATGTCTTACGGGTTTTGAATTTCAAACATATTGCAAAAAATTAGGCATAAGCCATTTAACAGGCGCACCTTTCCACCCAGAATTGAATGGTTTTGTTGAATCGGCGATTCTAATTAAATAAATGATTTATTATGTCATATGCATACAAACGCATACATATGCATACATCCCACGTCATATGCATACAAAAATACGTATTATACATTATTATTAATTTGTATGTTCAATATAAAAGTTAGTGTTATTTACCCCAATATATTTCTCCATTAATTACTTGATCACTAAAATAAAGAAGACACCTTATAAAAATTTGTTTTGATTTTTAACATTAAAATTATCAATCATACTATTATCGTTATAAAAGTATAAAATACAAGTGCTGTCAAAGAAATAAAAGTATTTATTTAACAAAATATTATCAAATTAATGGTTTTATATGAAGAAAATATACTCCAGGTTATACTCTAGGTTAAGTTAGGTTAAAAAAAATAATTAATGAAAAAAAAGTAAGTCATATTTCACGTTAAATTTTATCGCGGCGACTTACTTTTTTTAATTAATTAATTTCTCCGAATATAAATACCACACCTCTCTCAGCTCAGGAATTTCGAAATGTCGTTGGAGGTATCCAAAAAGCTCAAAATGCACTATTAACAAACTTAAAGACGCTGAGTCATTTCCAAGATAAAAAAAAAATGAGCTCAAAACCAGTTTAAAGACGCTTTTCTTTCAAATCTGAGCTCTAAAATCTGAAAACGCATCCCTAAAAAACGGACCTCACCTCTTTTTCAGAATTAAAATATACAACTGAGTCAACAAATCTAGCTGGTTCGGTACTGCATGACATACATATACGGATGCACAAGAACCACAATAGCATAGGTGTCTGCGTTTTTCAAACACTAAAATGCTGGATATGTATTAAATAGTATTAATTTGATTACAATCGCAAATAATATTTATTTATTTCAATTAGAATTTTTATAATAGTATTCTAATAGTGTTTTTGGTAATTTAATCGGATATTATCCCCTAATAAAAATTATAATGATAAGAATTCTTTACAATCAGAAATTTAATAAAGTAGGTAGATATAATATTTATTAAAAAAATAGATTTTTAGTAACAAATAAGAAAAGCATGATTGCTAAATAAATATATGTTATCACAATACGATATGAGTAATGATTACATACACACTATACATAAATAATTAAATTTAATAAACAATTTTCAACAAGTTTATGCAAATATATATTTTTAACAATACATATAAAATTAATATCAAC
The DNA here is from genome assembly GCA_025469235.1 of Pemphigus obesinymphae. Lineage (NCBI taxonomy): Eukaryota > Metazoa > Arthropoda > Insecta > Hemiptera > Aphididae > Pemphigus > Pemphigus obesinymphae. The sequence continues at coordinate 2,606 of JAIPRL010006357.1, forward strand.
AGACAATATAAAAATTATTGTCAATAATTTATCAGATTATCAACATTTTAGTAATACTATTGAGTATGTAAATTCTTATATTATATAAAATACATTTTGAAAATCTTGATCATTGGGTAATATATGCATTATTCATATTAAAATAAAAGTCAGATCTATATTAGTTAAATTGAATAATTTGAAAACTATAAACTAAAATTATGAAACTGCCCAGTCTTTTAACCGATCACCTAAAGCCAAGATAGACGGTATGGTTTTAGTTTTGCGTTTAATTTTGGCGAGCTCGATGGAGAATTCAGTACATCGGCAATCAAATACATCTTTATTGTCAATACTGCATTGCATTTTATTATTTATGAATGTTGTAAACATTGCTGTTTCTGTAAACCATTCTAAAAAATTTCGATGTGCAGTATTAATACCAGCATTGATGAACAATTGTTTCTGAAACATAATAATATAAATAATATACTAATTTTTGTAAGTAGTAAGGTAGGGTAATGTATTGGTAAGAGAAAATCCTTTTTGGATATTATATAAAGTGCACAATTAGTTTCATTTAATTTAGCATGTGTAATGATTTAAAATAAAATATACATTTTAAGTAGAATAAAGCCTCTATTTAACAAAACTATAATACATTTTTTTTTACAAAACCATGACATTTTTATTCAAAAATGGTTCTATTTAACGAAAAAAATTATAACTTTTAATATATATTAATTATATATTATAATAAATATAATTCCCCTTCAAATAATAATAACACAATGTTGAAATAATCTTGTTAACTAGAAAATTAATTAGACAGTGGACACATTTTAAATATCACCATCAAATTTATTACTAAATATAGTTTATCACTGCGATTATTTTTCACCTTTAATATTTTCCACAAAATTCTACCTTTAAGGGGGAAAAAGGTTGAAGAGGGTTTCATTCAATTATATTATTAAATTTTTTTACCTTAACCTGGCAGTGACAGGTATTTCAATTAGTTATATTATACAAATTTCAATTAATTATATATTGTACTGTTATTTAAAATTGTAAAAATGTTTTCTTAATTTACAAAATTTTTTTTCCATTTTTTCAACTAAGTAAAATAAAACAAAATAAATTATGTACTAATAATATTTTCATAATTTTCAAACAGAAGGTTCAAAATTGTATTCATTTTAAAAATTATTATTATGACATAATAGATATAATACACTCAATAAATAAATAATGTTTAATTTTTTACACAGGATGTAAGTAAATATTTATTATTAATAAGTACCTACCTGAAAATGTTTGTTTTCTGAATTTGAAACGATAAAAGCTCTATAATGACCAATTAGTTCAACAAACAACCGTATTAAAGACTCCAATGCTAGAATTGTTTTAGTCGATTTATCTAACTCTACTTTTAATCCAATTACATTTTTTAAGCCTTTTGCAATTCTTGATGGTATGACACTTTTATATTCATCTTTTACTTTACGTAATGATTTATTAGTATCCAAATCAAAAATGAAAACCTAATAATAAAACAATATTATTTAAAATAAATACTAAATGTTTACTTATTAATTATTTACTTGATCTTGGTCACTTAATTGCGAGAATACATCACATAGATTTTCAGATTTTAACAGACCAATGATATAAGGCGTTGGAGCTTGAATGAAATCAGCAACAGATATCATTTGAGAAGGAAGAACTGATACAAGAGTATGTTGCCAAGTAAATGGATATAATGAAGATGTAAGCCCTTCAATGCTGCTTGATAACAAACTAAAATAATAAGTAATAGGTAATTAGTAAATAGTACTATTAATTAATATCATGTATATTCATGTCTTTATTACCCATAAAATATTAAGAGAAGTAATACAATTTGTATTTTAAAACCCAAAGTGTATAAAATAACAAATATACATGTCAAAATATAATATTTGAACTTCTATAAAAATATTTAAACGCTCATAATAATTTTAAATAGTATATAAGCACTTATATAATACATATTATAATTATATTTTATTTAATTAAAACTTCAAAATAAAATATAATTAATAATGTTCTTATGTATAAATCATTTTTCTTTATATTTAATAGAAAAATTATTTACCTAATTGATTTGCTAATAAGAATTAATTTTCTTTCTAGAAGCATTGTAGCCAACAATTGTATAAATGTATTTGGTTTAATAATGTGTAAAAGTTTTAACAGATCATCTTGTTCTTGTTGAATATCAACTGGTCTTCGAAGTTCTCCGTCATTTTTAGAACTATAATAACAATAATTAAAAAATGTATGCATTAAAAATTATAAATAATTATTTACATATTTTTTTCAATATTACATATTTAAATAAGTGATAAAGGGAACTAATGGATTTTAAATCAATTATTATTTTCAAAAGTAACCTTGTATTTTACATTCTGAATGCGAGTAATGTATTGGTTTTATAAATGATATATTTATATCATATATGTATGTATAATGTATATTTGATGTCTTTACATTTTTATGGATAGAAAGTGGTGCAGAAGTTTTTGAGTAATGGGTTATTTTTTTAATTGTGTTTTAAAGATATTTTTTTATTTTTCCAGTAGTTTTTTTTAAGCACAAAAGAAAATTACTGAGAATAATTATTAAAACGGAAAAGATTAAAGGCAGACTTGAAATTTTTGTTACATATTAACAACCTATAGCCAATATCTTAACATGATAACAATATTTAAATTTTTTTTAGAAATATATACTAATATATACTCTATGTTCACGGAAACAGGGAACACTATAACTCTGTACCTTTTACATATTTTTGAATTATATTTGCGGCACACGAAACTTGACTACTGGGTCATTAATTTCTCTGAATTACAATATTTTTAACTAATGTATTCTGCGCATGAGTAACACAACTTTTTTATTTAATGGGAATCCCTATTTTTATTATCATTTTCAGATTTTTCAAATTTTTTCAAATAATTTTATTGTATCAACTTGTATTCTAATCAATAATAATTAACCAAATAAGCGCTATTACAAAATACAAAAACCATTTTTTTTTTTTTGGTACATTTGAATTAAAATTGTTTTTTTTTTAATGTATGTATTATAACCATGATACAATCAGAATTCATCAATTTCACTCGAGTTATTATTAAAGTAATAAACATATTTTACAATAAGAAATCATATCTATGATACTATAATACATACTTGATGAAAATTTCACAATCATTATCTTCATTATTTTCAGAATTTTTTCAAAACATTTTGGATTCAGAAAATTTAAGTTGATATATCAAAATGACTAGAAAAATTTGATGAATCTGAATATGATAATCAAAATAGAGAATCCAATAAAAAAAAAAAGTTGTGTTGCATATGCCCAGTAGTCTAGTTTCACACACTGAAACCGAATTAAAAAATGTGCAAAAGATACAGTTATAGTGTCCCCTCTGCGTTTCTGCGGACACACAATATATATATAAAAATACATTTTTTATTTTTATTTTTATGTACATCTACACATTTTAGATAGAAGAAATATTTTCAGGTATAGAGTGTTCTGATAGAAAATACTTACAATATGAAAAATATTTAAAAATGCCAAAAATGTTCCTATAAGTAAAAATAACGAATGCAAAATAAAAGTTTTATTATTAAATTCTATATGGTTTCAATCACATTTTGATACTGGAAAGTATTGCTCTAGCGCAATAGTGACCAAACTACGGCCCACAGCTACATCTGGCTAATTATCAACTATAATTCGGCCATCAAAAGTTTTCTAGATTATAGTGCTAATATGGGTATGTATGCCATTCTTTTGTATTTCTTAATATTTAACAGGCAAAAAGAAAATACACCCAGATACCTTTGGTCTTTGAACAGGATAGTATATTATTATTAATTTAAATTTTACAGCAAAGATAAATTATTGCATTGGAAAAAACGTGTTATTATTAGTATTCAAACAAATATTATTTAGAAAAAAAAATCTGTAACTGATAATAATTAAATTTGTTATTTAGTCATTTACAAAAACTTTCTGTTATAAAAGGTTTATGCTTAAGAAAACTACTGGCAAAATTATTTTTTTAAAGACCAACTAGAACAATTTTGTTACCTTAAAACGTAGGTTACACAATGCTAGTTTACTAGTAGCTATCAAAACATTTAACTAGTAAACTATTCTAGTAAATAATAAAATAGTAGGTTCATATACACAATATTCAAATATTAGTAAGATTAATATTAATATTATTAATCGAGAAATTGACTTCATAAAATATTGGTCGGAGATAGGTATATAAGTTTTTGTCAACTACACGAGAAGAAAAAGAAGAAGTAAGGTAAAATACTATTATCACCAGGGTTGATGGAAAAGTGTTTAGGGGGTCGTAAGGACACCTCACTCTGGAAATAAATTGGCAAAATTAAGTCCATTCCACAAATTAGTGAAAAAATATATAATCTGTTTTTATATCTTTTTTTTTTGGAAAAAACAAGTCAGCAAAATTACTTCAACAATCCCCCACAAATAATTTTTAGCGCCGATACTGAGTATCTAGTAGTTACTAGTTGTAAAAAACAAATAGTTTTTCAGTTACATGATATTGTTTTTATTCGCAAGAGATAAAATAGTACGCCAGTTGTCGAAATGTTTAAATATTTAAACTTCACTAGCATGATAATAAAATAGTATACTAATTTATTTACACAATTTAATACACTGAATTATGATACTTTTTTACTAACAAATAGTGAACTAGCCCGCTAACATCTTGTAAATTATGCTATAAAGCTCTTTACCCCAAAAATTTTACTCCTACAGGTCTATCTACTCAAATGTATACATCTATGAAAAATAAAAATAAATTTAAATAGCAAAAAAAAAAAATAAAACCAACAAAATTGCTCCCAATTAATGGTGGCAAATAACAGAAAAGATCCATATATTATTATATATTATTGGATTAAAATTAATCAATACTTATAAGTGTTCATTTGAAATAGTAGTTTACATTTCTCAACAACTATTTGGTCATTGTATAATATGTCCGGACAGTAAATTCAATTTTTACTTTGATCGCATAAATTGGTGGTCAATGTACACAATGATCAGATAGATAATGGTCACTGTACCTGGATATCCTATGTTGACATTTAATCGTAACATAAACAAGTAAAATGGTATATAAATGTTAAAAATAGTATACTATCAATAAGTACCAGGTTTTGATTCCCCAAAATTGTATTAATGAAATACAATTTTTGACATCTGATAGTGGAGACAATCAATGATGTACTATTAATACAAAATTGTAAAAGTTAATATAGATCATAATTGAAAAATAAAATACTCATGATTTTTCTCTCAATTATTAATGGAAAATAATTTAAAATGACACAATAATGTTAAAAATTTGAGTTTTTATTTTTGTATGATATTGAACATATTTATAGCTAAGGATGTATAGTTTAGGTCATTCAAAAGTAATAAGTCATTAACTTTTAGGATATAACTATTAATAAATTAATTTATTTTAATAAACAACTTATCAAAATTAAAAATTATTTTACATTTGATAAAAATGTTGGGAAATTTTATCACCACAACTATCCAAAAATAACAAAATAAAATTGTTTATTTTCTTACGAATCAATAGTAGAATTAGTAGATTCTTGAGGAATATAAATGGTAGAACCAAGTTCTGGAAATGGCTGATCATATAATCGTCTTATAAACTGTTTCATATTGAGTTCAGATAAACCATGCCTTGATTCAATTTCTTGTAATACCTATGAAATATTATTTAAATAATTATACTTAGTTTAAGAGTCTGTTTTTGTTTATCTAATGAGCAATATAGTAAAATCAGTATATTTACTAATATAGTAAAATTTTAAGTGTTATAGTGCGAGTAACTATATTGCCCATAGTCGAAAACAGTAAATATGGGTCTTTTTAAATTATTTTTCAAGATACTGAACAGATTTAGAATGAGAATAATAATATACATTTATGTACCTTAAAGTAAAAACTGTTAGCTTTAATTGAAGAATATATACAATATACTAATGGCAAACAATAATCAGCACCTTCTGGCTGCACTCTGTAACAGTAACCATAGAAACGTTGACCATTTTCATCAGTAACAGTTAAAGAATATGTTCGACAATCCTCTGCAGTAGATGATGGCCAAATATGTGCATCAGGAAAACATAACTTTTCAATTTGTGTTGGTATTTTAGCCTGAAATTATAAAACATTTATCAATTTAATATTTTCCATTTCTTAAAAAAATACATTGTTAACTATTTAACTAAATTACTTTTTCGGGGTATTTATATTTGATGTATGGTAATTTTTCTTTAGTTGTACTTAAATCTAGTCCAATTAATAGAAGAGCATTAAAAAGATGATTTTTATCTGGAACAATAGTTGTGCACGTAGATGCTTGCCTTCTTGCAACTCTTCGTAAATACCCTTTACGCTCCAATGTTCGTTCACTAATATTTTTATCTAAAAAATTTAATGATTATCTAAATGATGTGTTTATCTAATTTTAAACATTATGTTTATTTTCTATAAACAAATTATTAAATAACTAAAAATACCACATTAAATAAATTAGTAACTGGGATAAATGTAAGAATTGGGCATATTTTAAATCATCATTACATTATACATAAATTAAATTTTCATACTAATATTTGAATCCTAACTATAATAGTTCATTTTTTTTTTATAAATATATTTTACAATTAAAATTTTCAAGAAAAATAAAATTGTAAATTTAAAGTTTAACTTTTAAGTTATTTTAGTTTGATAAAAATGTTAAAACAACAAATAAATAGGTAGGTATTAGTTTAATAAATAATAACTGGAACATTTCTTTGTCACTAAAAACTTGGGGGTCTATCTAATATGATATTATTATAAAATATAATTTAAGAAGGCAATTAAAATTACCTTAAAATCAAACAGAATTATAATATAATTTTTTTGTAAACAACAGGGTTAAAAGTTATTTTTCTTAGAGCTCAAACTATATTAATTTGGTATCTTATTTTAAGTATTGAAATTTATTTATTATATAACACCCAGTTGGGCAATTGACAATTAATAATCTATTAGAACTAAATATTATATACCTAATTAATACAGGTATAATAATTAAACATACATAAGTATTTTATATATTTTATAATAAAGAGACAGGTCCTTATTGGCTTGAATTAAATAGGTAGCAGTTTTAACAGCTCATTTAGCTCATAGTTGGCAGTTGGTGTAGGAACAGTAAAAGAGAGAATGAGACGTTAAAGTACTATGCAAATATGGAGAATCTATCTGCCCAGATAATTTTATGTTCAGGTGTTTTCTCCTGTCTACTAAGCGTTTAGGTGATAAAGTACAGTAGAATAGCAATAAAGGGATTTTAATGAATTTTGAGTTTAAACTCAATTGTAATTCTTTTGATTAATCCTAACATTTTAAAGGCTTTATTACAAACTTCCTCAATATCATCTATAATCTTTGTTATTATAGATATCATAGCGCCCAAGATTCAATCAAAAGTTTCTAATTATATAATTTTATAATTATTAATAACTAGTTGCATTAAATTGATATGTACCTACAAAAATAATAGGTACTTATTTTTTAAATTTTTACAACGAACCTATAATGTATAGTATAAGTTATGGTAAAGATGCTAATGTTAGATATTACATTATTTGGCCAAAAATGTAATTTCTCTAATAATTAAGATGTTGAAAGTATACACATTAACTAATTTAATCAAACTGAAAACATTTTTAATAATTCTTTAAAATGGTTCTAACTAAAACACCAAACTAAAATTTAAAATTACCGAAAAAAATAGTAAGAGGTAAAAAGCTAGCAATATATTTGTAAACCAGATTACCTTTTTTTCCCTCTGAAAATTCTAGATTATCAGAGCCTCACAGATACCTAATATGATGGAGTGTAAATTATACGAATGATGGAGCATGGAGCTTTTATATATCCCCTTTCACAAAAGTATTTTAAAATTAAAATTATTGATTTTACATGAAATTATTAGTTAGTTTTACACTAAAAAGACCTATTTTTTTTGTCAATTGTAGCGATTGATTGAATAGTAATGAATATTTTGAAAATTAATTTAAATTTATTAACAACTCTACTTGCACTAAAATATCTTCTACTTCATATAATATATATATATATATGTGTATATATTTAATAATAAAATCTCTTATTCTTCAACTCAACTCCTTGTTTAAAACAATTAATTTTTTTTGAGTTATGTTGGTATTTCGGGCAATGAACCCAGTGAATATAATAATTAAGAGCATTAAACATTGAATACATGTTATGTTATAAGATCCACCATATATGGTAGATTTATTACACACGAATGGTATACTAGCCATGATTTTATATGTGTATTTAACATACATAAATTCTACATATAATATACATTTAAAAATAATGATGAAAAATAAAATAAAATATGTGAAAAAGTTGAACCTGAGATGTTATGCATGAAAAACATATGCTATCCATGGGTGAAAAGGGTAAGTCGAAACTTTAGGCACATAAATACTATAGTTAACACAGCAATTCGATAATATAACTCAACTGTAGTTATGAATTATGGTTACAATAATTATTTAATTATTTTAACTAATTACAATTTTTTTAAAATTTTTTAACATAAAGCAATAGGTATTCATTATTATTGAAAGAGTAGATACCATAGCTATAGTGTAGATGGATGTTCAGTTACATACCTCAAAAATTAAAACATAGTATAATTTTTTAAATAAACGTAATCAGTGGGGCTTGGAAGTAATAGAATCTAAAATGGACAAAATATACATGAATAAAATCTAAAATATGTAAACAAAATATATTTATACATCAATATTTTCTTTAAATTTTTGATTTCAAATGATGGACGATGATTTATTAGATTTTTTATATTGCAAAAAACTTCTTTCAATATCAGTTGATACCATCGGAACAAATCTGTAGAACTTTAAGTAGTTCCTTGTCAATTCTTTTGGCAGTCTTATTTAAAAAATAAGATAAGATTAAATACGTACTATGCCATTGACGTTAAGTTATTAGCCGTAACTCGAGAGCAACAATGACAATAAATACTTTTGTTAGGTAATTGAATATAAGATACATAATTAATAAAATAAAAACATAAATATTTTTATACAAATATATGAAAATTTGACGAAATATACACTATTTTTCTAGAACTAACGAACATGCAAAAATATGTATTTTAAATTTTCATTTTTAAACTCATATAGAATGGATTTTTAGATTGGTCTACAATAAATCGAAAACATATAAAAAAATATATGCAACTCCTACAACTTCCAAGCCCTAGTAATCAGTAATATTTAGTATAAACTTGCTATTATAATAATAGTATTTTGCATTTTTGTTACACAATTGATATCTATATATTATTATATTATATTAATGCTTCAAAATAACTACATAACAATTTTTGGCCGACCCCAAATAGTTGGGAGAGAAGGCGAAGGAGAAGAAGAAGAATAACTACATAACAACTATAACACTTAAATGAATATACATTTTTAATATTAAATATAAACCATAATTAACATTTATATAAATTTATAATTATATTTTAACATAATATACACCGTTTAAACATTATGTAATAAATGCTTAATATAAGTACCAACAATTAATATACTTATAATATTTTGTTTACACACTGTATTTTTTGTTTATCCACCTTTTAATACACACTGGGAAATTGCTGATTATTTTGCTACTTCTACCAAAATATTTCATAATTATTTTCCTTTAAAAAATCCATATTTTGACCTTCTTCCTTCTCACTGGATCACCTTAAACAAGGCTTGACTTTTTGGAAAAAACTTTTTGAAACAAGGCCTGCATTACCTCGTAGATTCGTCTACTTCTATTCCCAAATTCCTTTAATTTCATGGTTTTCAGCTTCCTAGACATATTATTGTTAAATTTTCTCCCAATTCATTATTTTTTGTTATCTGCGTGAACTCATCTTCCTACTGCATTCTATACTCCTACGCTGCTGATTGTGAAATCAGTCATAAATTTTTCGAATGCTCTTCCACCTCTCATCACTATACAATTATTTTCTCTCATCTTTTTATTTCTAGCTATACATCTCCTGACATTTCTCTCCATTTTAATTCTTGCTCCTCTCCAGTTATTTTCCTAATAATTAATTTTATACGCAACACTAATTTAACTTGTACCTCCACATTTTTCCCTATTATCATTTTATCATTTGTATTAAATACAAAATAAAATAAATAGTGTTTATTTATTTTTAAATTAAAATACAATTAATTGTTGAGCTGTAATATTTTTATAAATAAAGACTATAAAAAAATATATCTTTTAATCTAATTTTTATTTTTAGATTTTGAGTGGAGGAAGGAAGCTATTGATTTTACAATGATGTTTATTTTATTATTCTATTTCTCCGTGAGCAATTTTTTGACTAGGTGTCAAGTAAGGGTTTCGGAGTGTGTATACTAACAATAGAAAATTGGTTCTATATGGTACTTCGAACATGACATTTTTATATTTTTTCAGTAGTTTGCTTAACCTTGAAAAAAACTACTTTTTATACACTGTAACATACAGTGTATACCATCCTTATACGGTGTATTTATCTATTTTTATTCAAGAGGGACGGACATAGGTGTGCACAGACATTTTTCGCTGATGCAGCATTTCTATCTTGCAATTTGTGTACTACCCTGGACCATATTTATAACTTAAGGAACTCGGGGCAAATAGAAAAAAAAAGGTCATTTAATAATTTTCCCTAAATATCATTTTTTGAAAATGGCAAATAAGAAAAAAAAATGGGTTATTCATGTATAATTTTCTTAATAGTTTAAAAAATGGAAATAATAACCAGGAGTCCACTAAAATTATGGGAGCCGGGAATAAGTGCCCTAAATTCCCTCAGTTAAATTCTTCAGCCCTAGTATTACCCTCCTCCAAATTGTTACGATAAACTTGATATGGCAGATGGTGCAAACACCCTGCTGTCACGTCTATGAGAAAGGGACTAGTGGATTTAAATTTTTGTTAAACGCCAAAAATAATAATAAAATAAAATATATAAATATAATATTAATACAATTTGTCATAATATATTTAAAGGAAAATATAAATTAAAATCACGAACTTCTAAAAATACTTTTCAAAAAGAGATATCAATATATATATATATCTGATCAATAATTGATATCAAATTTATTCTCTAGTTTTTTAGAAAGATAATTTTTTAATCACCCCCCCAAAAAAAAAATTTCACCACTCAGAATAGTATTTATTAAATAAAATAGTTAAAATAGTAATAAAACATTATCCTGTCTGTAGACGATTGTCCACATTTTTTCACCTATATCCTACCCGATATGCAAAGTGCTTCATATTTATTCCTTAAAATAATTTTATGAAATTGAAAGTGACTAAATATTTGTAATATTTAATTACACATACATATAATTTTTCGTATTATTGGCCGCAAAGATTATATATTGTATAATAATTAATTTTATATAAAGAATTAAAATAATTCACTCACATTTCATGTTTAAATTGGGTTAGACCCACTATAAAATGTTATTACTACCTATAATGTGAAAACAATACATTTAATTATGCTTATCTCATAATTATTTTAGTTGTAAAGTATAAACAAGTTTTCTATATTTCAATGAATATGAGATTTAAATAAGTGAACGCTACACAGGTGATTTTTGGTACCATAAAACATGCTCACTCAAATTGCAAATTTTTTTCAGAGTAAATTTAAAGCTATTTAAAATCACATATTACCAAAAATTAAAGCGAACAACAATTTCAAGTACACCTCGGAGCTTTTTTTTTTAAATTTACTTCTAAATGAGTTAAAATTGTTTAAATATACTAAAAAAGGTTGATCACTTGTAAATAATATATTGTACGTCGTATTTAGAATAATGAAAAAAAACTTCAAGGTGCACTCAAAAATTTTGTTTCCTTTAATTTTAATAATGGTTTTTATAGCTCTAAAATATCTGGAATCATTTATTTAAGATCTAAGTGACTATTTATTTCCTGTAAAGTGCTATTTTATGTCCAGTAGTAGGAACTAAAAGTGGCCAGCAAACGTTTCCCTACCACCCATCGATATGTCAATGCACAAACTGCCGCTATTGGAAATTCGAAAACCAGGTTCTGTTGGAATCTATTATATTTTTTTTTTACCTATTCTAACTACTAGAAAAAACTGACTATTTGAAATTATAATTTCATTATAAGGTCAACACTTTATTAGCAGTGTGTTTTTTGTAGGAAAATGTTTTGAAACTGAATACATTTTTAAAGGTGAAAATACCAAGTATACAGTATGCATGTGTATACTTTTTTGGGCAGAATAAATACTAATAGTAATACTCATGTTATATACATCAAAGCTTCTCTCAGAATTGTTTTATCGAAATAAATGATTTGTCTTTGTTTTCAAGTTCAATATATCTACCACCTTCTTAAAATATAATCCTATATATATCCAAATAATATAGCCTTCTTAAAAATTGATAAAATCCTCAAAAATAAAGGGAGAATTAAAAATGTGAACAAAAAAAAACTTACCAGTTATATTATTTATTGACCCGCTAGAAATATCCTCGTTATTAGAAACAGATTCAGAGTCACTTTCATCTCGAGTTTTAATAAATGTACCATAAGCTTCATTCATTAACATTTGAATCTTAAAAAAATATACAGCATAATTAGTGACTCCAAATATAAATTAAATATCATGAATTTCAATAAACTAGCTCTATACTTATTTATATTTTATATTTATACTTTTCTTTCATTACTAATAGTTGAAGTTTTGTTTGTTTTTGAATCCAATTCATCCGATTCAGATTCTTTCAAATTTATTTCTGACTCGTAATCTTTAATTGGTGTAGACTACATACAAATAAAAACAAGTGAAGTTTAATAAAAACCAAAGGTATAATAAATGTATAACACGCTGATAAATAAATAATCAAATGGACAATTATTATTTTAATTGATATTCAGAACTTACCATATAATGCAGATTAGATTTATTAGAATCACAAGCCCGCTCATTACCAATGAGTGTATTCCAATTATCAACACCATTAATATTTAGCCTTGAGTTGGGGTTTAGAAATATTGGTTCATCATATATATGTTCACGATGATTTTTACAATACGATTTTGTAGTTAAATAATTATGTTCATCAGTATGATATATTTTTGATGAATCATCATATACATTTTTACTTTCCAAAGGTTTTAATGACTGTGCCAAATTTAACAAGTTTGATTTTTTAGAACTTTTCTTCGAATTACATTCTTGTTTAGCAGTTTTTTCATCTTCCATTCCACATGCCTGAGAATTTGTTTTTAGAAATTTTTCCAACTTATCTAACATAACTTTTGGATCAGATTTGGATTTTTTATTAGACGCCATTACACATTTAAAAGATAGATCTATTTGTTTATCATGAGCAAATGTTCGTGGTGGTTTTTTTGGAGGTGGACCAACTGGTAAAGTTGCTTTCAGTGTATGATCAATATTTTTTTTCGGAACTTTTGGTTTACAAACAATAGCACTGTTATTTTGAAGTTTCTTTTTTAAACTTTGGATAAGAATTTTTTGGTCAGCTAAAAATGTATTTACGTTATCTTTTGAAATGGAATCTGGGCTTATATTTTGATTGAAATTGTCAGTCTTATAATAATGAGAATTGGTTTGTGAAATTGTATTACAGTTGCTGGACTTTGAATTACTAATACTAAATTGTTTCACTTTGTTAGTTACCGCCAAAGGAGCCTGTGAATGATCCACTGTCTTTCGTGGAATGTTTATATCTCGTCGGAAGGCAGGGGTCCTTTTAATTATTCTTTTGTTCACATTTGTCTCGTGTCTTTGGTCTTCTAATCCATGTATATTACACTTGGAATTTTGAAAAGATTCAAACCGTTTCTTCAATGCATCTACGGTAACTACGTTCTCTGCATTCATAATTTAAATAATATCATTTAAAAAAACGTTACATTTTTCTATGACCTAAATTAACTGGAAAACGAAATACTGCGCGCGTACAAATATAAAATAGGAATAATTAGCGTACCGCACCATAGTAAAATATACTAAATAATATAAGACATAAGTGCAATTACGTTACAATTTTTATCACGGATAATTATTAAAGCATACAACAGTAAAGACAATGTTATCTATGTCCGAGAACATATTGAACATTACAGTTTATGTATCAACATGTAGCGATCGCGTAGTTGGTGTTTATATGTTGTACACTCTGTATAATATTGTGATAACAACCGTATGTCCATATCACAAGATTTCTGTATAATATAATATAGTAATATACTAACTTTACTTACTACTCTATGGTGCACACTTCCGCAGAGCAAACCGCACTACGTCTTGCGTCCCAAATTCTCATCAATAATACATTTGCGTCGGTAAAAAATCAAATGTCCAAAACTATTATCTGCGGTGCGTACCTACTACTTGGGCCCCGAATAAATATCTCAAATAAAATGTATGATCTACTTGCGTGATGCGTCCCTATTTCCTGGTCTGAAATGATCCGCTATTCGACTATGAATAAATGCATTTTCATTTTACGATTTATTTGATTCACATTTAATATGCATATAATACACATGATATTACAATTTATTAGAAAACATCAATAATCATGTAATACCTAAAAGTTAGTTTCTCTACTTTTAGATTTTGAGCGTAGCGAGGGAGCTATATTGGTTTTACATTGATGTTTATTTTTTTATTTTTCTGTAAACACTTTTTCTACCAGAAGGAGTGCTCTCCGATCTTTACAAGCTTACCCGGTTTCCGGTAGCAAATTGCATCTAGTTGATACTTTAGAGAGGTCATTATGTCAATTTTCTCAATAGTTTTTTAATGCGTAAGGAAAATCTACGAAAAAATGAGGTAAAAACGGCAAATATACGGTTTCGTCAAATCGGGAATTTTCATTTCTTCGTAATTTCGAAAATAATCACTTATATATATAATTATAATCACTTGAAAATCTTAAAATTTACACCGAATATTTAATTTAGTAATATATTTACGTTGATTAAGTGTTTTTTAATTTTTTTTGCAATTTTGGGCTATTTATAGACATTTTAGTTTTCGAGGTTTCTAAGTCTTTAAAGGGGTAATTTTCGGTTTTAAGTTCTGAAAATTTTATACAGCATTAAATATACGTTACTCTAACTAAATTCGAAAAATCTTGAATATCCGTAGGCACAATTTTTTTAATAAATAATAATAGTCATTCTTCGTGGATTTATTATTGCTATAAACACATTTTTATCATATTTAATAATATATACATTTATACTTCTGTAATCGGAATAATAATCCCTGAAAATTAATTGGAATAATAATCCCCAAATATTTGAAACGGCTGTAACTCGGTCAATTTTGGATTTAGGACTATAATCTAAATATCAAAATTAATTTTTTCTATGCTTATTACATTTTACTCGTAATATTTTATCAAAAACTACTACTGTTACTAACAGTGCTCTACCTACTTCAATCAATTAACATAGATTAATTTTGTATTATTATTATTATTTTTTTTTCGTAAAGATATTACGACGACGTCGGATCGAGAGAGCTAGTGGTTTTACAATGATGTTAATTTAATGTTGTTAATTGTATTTAATTGAATGTATTTGATGCTAATAAATATAACATTATGTTAGTTTTATATAACCTACCTGAAGGATTATTATTCCGGGATTCATATAACATTATATATTATATTTGCTCTAATCATGACCGAAATGCGTACCACTTTCTGGGACGCAAATAGACTATCTCTTATCAATTAATACTATCAATGTTAACATTGAGACGCAAGTAGTGAGTAACCTACACTTAGTATCAGTGGCGCCGAGTCCTACGTTTAGGTCAGGCCACGGCCTGACCACATTTTTAAAGGGTCCGGCGATCAGAGGGGGGCTGGACGTCTTTGCAATATTTTAATCAACAGTTAGTACTGTAGTACATTAGAATAGAAATCTGTGGTTCGTACTATCATAGAATACTACTAGGTATATAAGTAGGTACTATGCACAGATTTCTATACTACTAGTATATAAATCGTGATGGGTACTATGTAGCTCCTATAGGTTTATAGCATAGAACATAATTTATAGCAATTAATAGGTAGATACTCTTATACCTTATACCATAGAAAATAATATAGTTAATCGAATTTTAATTACCAAAAAACTCCATCCACATTTGTAAAATTATTTTAAATGATAAATACATTAATTTTGGAAACTAAAATATTTGTATAAAACATTTATAATACAAAATTAACATAATATATAGGTAATATATTTTCATAATTTTTTAAATTTATTCAAGCCTGAGTAAAATACATACTTTGTGAAATTTTTAAATGTTTAGAACCAATATTTTCGGATTTATGAGAAAATAACCGTTATTTAAAAATCGTAGTTTTCAATAGTTTTTTGTAATGTTTTTTTTTCAATAATCGAAAAATTACTTCTTCAAAGTATTTTTTAATAAAAAAATGTGGCAAAAAAAGGGTACACATAAAAAATTAGATCATGACGTCAAGTCTTCTGGTCGATAAATCGCTCACAGAAAAACATAGAATAAATAAACATCAGCGTAAAACGAAAAATATTTTGCATCACTCAGAATTTAATATCGAATCACTGTATTCATTTCATTTATAGAGCATTATTATTACATTTTTGAAACAACTTGAAAATTATTAAGGGGATTCGTAGCGGTCATTTATTAAGGGGTTGTGTATAGGCAATTATTAGAATTATTTACGTTACACAATGTGTTTGTTTGAGTAGTATATGGTCTTTACTCTTTAGTGTGTGGTGTAAATACTAAATATTTACTAAATACGTTCGGCATAATAATGGTGGTGGTTCACTCGCACGCACAGGCACATGTCAATAAATACAACAACCGTATTTGAAATGACACTAAATCCCATTTCCAACATACCGATTGCCCTAGTGATGCGATAAGGATTCTAAAAACTGATCTGAATTCGTAATTGCTATGTTACGTATGTGTGATAGAGAGAGACAGACAATATGTAAATAATTAATCAATTGTATATTTGTTGTCTCCGTCTAACTAACTGTTAATATACGAAATTTACGTTCAGCATTTGTATCACAATTTTTTCATTTTTAATATTAGAGTAAATTGACCTATTACCAAATATATAGGCGAGATTATTGTCTATGCCATAGCGGTCTTTTTTTCCGAAATTTTCAATAAAAAAAACATATATATAATAGATATATATCTATTTTAATTAATGAGTTTTTAAAATAGTTATATCTTTTTACAAAATAAAAAATTCGAAAAAAGGACGACGCTACAGCACATATAATGATCTGGCCTATACATTTAGTATAGGTTAATTTACTCTAATATTGGAAATGACCGAGTTGTGATGCAAATGCTAAACGTAAATTTCGTATATTATCAGTTGGTTAGATGGAGACCACACATACGGATATCACGTCCTCAAGAGGATGCAACACCAACGAAAAATTTACCTAAAGTCGTAACAAAACTGTGGGACATTGAAAAGTCGGATTTAAATTCTGAAAACTGTTTTGAATTCATCAGTTTGTCTTTTAGGGATCGATCGAGGCGTTTATTTTAATTTTATTTTTTAGTCTTGTTATTTATCATTAAAAATCAGAATTTTTAAACATTGATTATAATTTAATCTGTAATAATAAAGAAAAATGCCTCGATCGATCCTTAGAAGACAGGCCGACACATTCAAATCTTTTTACAGACTGTAAATCCGACTTTCCATAGTTCCACAATTTTGTCACGCGTATTGGTCTTTTAGGTGGAAATTTCGTGATTACACAACAATAAAAAGTGATACGGGTAACAATTGTATATAAAATTTAAGAGTCTATAAATAGAGTCAGTATCGTTAGAAAATGACTTGCATATTTTTAATTATCATAAACAAGTGTGAATTAGGTAAAACTTTATAACCCACATTTCCATTATGAATAATCAAACAAAAATTATTTTTATACCTAGGTATGCATAGTAATATCATATAAATATTTAATATCTATAATTATAATAATAAAACTTGCGACTGACTAAATTTTTAAAATTAAAATTTTAAAATTTGTATACCTAGGTAATTAAAGAAAAAATTAAAATACTCTACTTAGGAACTCAATTCAGAAATAATTTTTGATTAAGTACATATTAAAACATATTTAATATGCATTTATTAGTATATAAGTATATTTAGTTTTGTAGGTAATTTTAAAAACAATACGAGTACCTATATAATTGTAAGTATCGTAGACGGCAATGCCGTATAATCTTTAGCAATTATGGTCTATTATATATATATAATATAGGTGGTTAATGCTTACGAAATAGTAGGTATATAAAAAAATTAACATATTATAATATAAATTACGATAATACGACAGAAACCTAAAATGTACCATTTTTTCTAAAATTATATCACTTTCGTAAACACTATTCAGATTTCAGTCTATACTACTGTCTACTATAGTTCCTGCAAGTTATAGGAATATATTATATATAACTAATAAACTGTGATTTGTGTTTAAAATCATAATAATGCTAAATATGATATTATGTACTTACAAAATTAATAAATGCATACGTGTACGTGTACCATTGAATATATTATAAGGTCAAGTTTCATAATTTCATAAATCATAACCAATGCTTGTATCTACATATGCTTAAATTGTATTTTATATTATTATTTATTATATACCCTTATGTCTTTTTAAATTAAATTAAATTAAATATAATATCTATAACAATATATTATAAAAATATACATATAAAAAGAAAAATTGCCAGATTTGATCAATGTTCATGTATGTAACCAGATAGGTAGTTTCGACCATAAGTTATCATCGGGTTACAGTGAAGGCAGTTTTTATTCATAATTTTCCTATAGTGCGCAATCATTGATTTAAATCAGAGCATCAGGTTGCTTAATATTGAGCAAATGCTAAATGTTTTAGCGTATTGCACTTCGCCGGTGAAATAAAACCACGTAGGTACGCGCGCGAATAGTTCGCTTAGAGTAGATTTAAAAATCGTACAATATTTTACTTACTTGATAACTACCGTCCACCTGACAATCACATCACACATGGTGATTTACAGTAAAACGAACGACAAATAAAAACCATAATACGAAATACAAATATCAAACATGTGAAGTCCGGGCATCCGCCTGCGGGCGCGCTTGTGTTATCTTATAAAATGACCAATACTATACAATAGAGAATAATAATATTCTTATCAACATAAATTTGGAAATCAGGGGTTGTTATATAGGTAGGTACATAGATAATAAAGAATTGTATAAAAATAATTTCTGGAATATTGTTCGAAACAAGTTTTTATATTACTGTTTTGAAACACGTGATTTTGTACGAATATGAAAATATATTAAAAATAGTTATTACTAATATTTTGAACTGATATATTTTTTTTGATTCAATTTTTTCTAAACATTGAATATTTCGTGGGAGGGGGGTCCCCCGTTACTATACCCCTGATATAGGTACTTACACACAAATTATAATACATACGTATTTTTATATTCGTTTAAAATTTTATAAAAATACCTATAATTAGGGATCCCAGATTAAATTTTAAAAAATACGGGACATTTCTATTACCATTTCCAATCAATCACGATATTTTACTCTATATTTGTATGTGTCGAGAACGTCGAGTAACTTCAAGAAGCAGACAAAGGTACGTGGATTTATTACGTGATAAAACGAAATAATGACCCGATAGGTATCCTATAAAATAAAATACGTAAAATACTTCGCGCACGGGCTTACATCTACAATTTTTCATACCAGTTCCACATTTATGTATTATCAAGTTGTATCCAACAGGAAGCTGTGAACGAATTGTAACTATTGGCATGTAAACCGATTTATTTATGTTAAGTGATAACAGATTTTTTCCCATCCAGTCCTGATATACATAAATCAATTTCGACAGCTTTTTTCAATTTTTCCCAATTATCTTCGAAGTTAACTAGAGCAATATCATCAGCGAACATATAATTTTCCTTTTTAACAATGAAGCAGGTATAGTGTTAATATATATTAAAAACAATATAGGGTCTAATGATGTTCCTTGAGTGACTCCATAATCTTTGACACCTATCATCTTAGTTTACCCCAACATTCATTGTTCTCCATATAGGACTAATCTCGTGTATATGCATATTTATTCGAACGTACCTACCCAATATATATAATATATAACATTCATATAATAGTACTTATCCCTTACTCACATACACCTCTAAACACCCCCTTCTTACCTAGCTTTAGTTTATTTCTAAAGTACTATAACCCTTTATTTATTTTTAAAGTACTATAACTCCGTCTGGTTATGCAATAATATATATCCGCGAACGGGTCTAATTTTGTTTGACACTTGTCGACCACCCTTTCCATCGGAAATAGTTGTAGTAGCGCACATTCAGTCGTCGCTGTTATTTCCTATATATTATACATGTACAAATGGGCTTATATTTGCTAGTGTATGGTTGGTTTTCGTTGTGCTTAGACCCGAAACTTTATAGAAAGTAAAACACCATTCTGTTTGCGATGCCCGTGTGTATAGGCTTGGTATATTTAACGTGTTTGACCGTGTCCGCAGTTTAAAATAAAAAATATTGAAGTATATTTTAAAATTAATCAAAAAAGTAACTCCTTAACCATACCATTTTTTTATTGTTATGTACCTAATATCACGGTATTAGGTATATAAGCTAGACAAAATTGTCGAACTTTAGAAAGTCGGATTTAAAATCTGAAAACAGATTTGAATTGGTCGACCTGTCTTCTAGGGACCGATCAACGTATTTTTATGATCAATGTTTATATTATAAGGTTTTTTAATGATAAATAACATGATCAAAGCAAAAAAAATTTAATCGTCCCTAACGTTTTCTAGTAGACAAATCGCTGAATTCAAAACTTTTTTCATTATTTAAATCGGACTTTTCAAAGTCCCACATTTTTGTCTAGATTTTAGGTTGATTTCTACGTCAATGTTGATTTGTGCGACGTCCTCAAATTATAACGTATTCTATCATGCACGATAAATTGCCTATTTAATACTCCGTAGAAAATGATTGGTTGGACACTGGAACCACAATTTATTGTTGTGAAAATTACTTATCAGTAGTTACAATATAATAATATAAGGACGTTACACACAGTGGCGGCTTGAAGAATTTAAAGTCACGAGACCAATAATATTTTTTCACTAACTACCACCACCCCCCAAATTTTGTTATCCAGACAAACGATAGGGGGTCTTGGAGGATGGGTCGTATTGCCCCAAAAAACCAGTCGGAAATTTGAAGGTTTGAATCGGTAAAAACAGAATGTTGATAACCTTTTCTTTTTTTTTACTAATTAATGTTTTAAAGATGTATTTTGTCGGTATTTTTGAGACACATAGATCCCCCCCACCCCGTCATAGTTTCTTCGGGACGGCCCTGGCCAAACTTTAGGGGTTTTTTCACCCCAAATGTACCATCCATATCAATTATCAATTTTCAATAATCACACAATCACTAATTTTTTATTATTATATTATAATTCTTTTTAAATTTACCCATATATTAACATTAAAATTAAAAATTATAAGTTTATTTATATTAGGTATTCACCTAATGTACAAAAAAAAAAATGTAAAATTAAATTAAATTTTTAAATGTACTAGGTACTTATTACCTATTTAAATAGTAAACTTTCTTTTAATAAATTTGATGTTGTGGCAAATTCATCAATAGCTTCTTTGTAATTAAAATTATATCTTTTTCACAGTTGAGTATCATTAAACTTTCTAATCTGCCTTCTCCTGTTGTGGATCTTAACCTTGTTTTTATCAATTTTACCTACAAAATATAGAACTAATATTAATAATGTATAATCCGATAAGGCAATAACAATACGTTCTATTTATAAATTTAGTCTTTTAAACAAAATATATAGCAGATGGCTATTACCCGTGGGTCGTACACTTATTACAGTATTTAAGTTATTAAGTATACTACAGTATTACTTTACTATTGATACCAATTTTTATTTTATTTTATTTTTTTATTTTTTATTTTACTATTGATAATCAATGCTATTACCTATATAATATATATTTATATATAGGTATAGTTATTTTCCGGGGTTCCAACTATATCTGACATGTTTCCATTATTTACTTTATTACCTAAATACCCAATACTATTGATAAAATCAATGCTAATACATACAAATTGACCAAATATGAATTGTTTTTTTAAATATTTTCTAGCTTTTGTTTTCTTCCAAGTTCTATCTTCTAAATTCTAACCAATATTTTACACTGATAAGTTGAGTAATAATAGTTTATTCATAATCATTTACGTTGACTACCCGGGATCCAGCACCCACCACCCACCCACTACAATTTTATAGGTGTTGTTGAAGCAACACTTGAAGTATAGGATAGCCGCCACTGGACTAATTAGTGAATACCTACTATATCTGAATGACACATAACAGTTAACTTAACATGGAATAATTAAATTAATTAATAATAAAAATAATATAAATTATATACTGTCCAAAGTATAAGTAAGTCACAGGCGTGACAGATGCAAAAAAAAAATTTATTGATACCTATAGTAGTATGAGAACATATACCAAAAGAAAGAATAAATTTTTCCCTATACGGGTAGTTTAGTATGAGTGTAAGAAGGACTTTATATGGCCATAGAGAAAGATATATCAATTAAATTTAAAAAAGAAAGAATTTAAAATAGGTACCTAATACACATGTGTATTATATACTTATAAATTGAATTAAAATTGAAATTCGAAATTTTATATTTAAAATTTAATTGAAAAAAAATTGGACAGGACGCGTGTGGACCCCGCAAGTTTTTCAATTTGGGTAGATGAAAAAAAAATTTATTCATACCTTTAGTAGTATAAGAACATATACTATAAGAAAGAATAAATTTTTCCCTATACGGGTAAATTAGTATGAGTGTCAGAAGGACATTATATGGCCATAGATAAATTTATTTCAATTAAATTTAAAAAGAAAGAATTTAAATTAGGTACCTAATACACATGTGTATTATACACATGATATTGAATTAAAATATAAATTAGAAATTTTATATTTGAAATTTAATTGAAAAAAAATTGGACAGGACGCGTGTGGATCCCGCAGGTTTTTCAATATAGGTAGAATCAAAAAAAAATTTATTCATACCTATAGTAGTATAAGAACATATACCAAAAGAAAGAATAAATTTAATTTAGTATAAGCGTGGGAATTACTTTATATGGCTATAGAGAAAGAAATTTCAATTAAATTTAAAAAAGAAAGAATTTAAAATAGGTACATAATACACATGTGTATTAAATACATATATATTGAATTAAAATTGAAATTAGAAATTTTATATTTAAAATTTAATTGAAAAAAAAATTGGACAGGACGCGTGTGGACCCCGCAGGTTT
The DNA here is from genome assembly GCA_025469235.1 of Pemphigus obesinymphae. Lineage (NCBI taxonomy): Eukaryota > Metazoa > Arthropoda > Insecta > Hemiptera > Aphididae > Pemphigus > Pemphigus obesinymphae. The sequence continues at coordinate 26,355 of JAIPRL010006357.1, forward strand.
TTCAATTTGGGTAGATGAAAAAAAAATTTATTCATACCTTTAGTAGTATAAGAACATATACTATAAGAAAGAATAAATTTTTCCCTATACGGGTAAATTAGTATGAGTGTAAGACGGACATTATATGGCCATAGAGAAAAAAATTTCAATTAAATTTAAAAAAGAAAAAATTTAAAATAGGTACATAATACACATGTGTATTATATATCTATATATTGAATAAAAATTTAAATTAGAAATTTTATATTGGAAATTTAATTGAAAAAAAATTGGACAGGACGCGGGTGGACCCCGCAGGTTTTTCAATTTAGGTAGAAGCAAAAAAAAATTTATTCATACCAATAGTTGTATAAAAACGTATAACAAAAGAATGAATAAATTTAATTTAGTATAAGTGTGGGAATGACTTTATAGAACCATAGAGAAAGATATTTCAATTAAATTTAAAAAAGAAAGAACTTAAAAAAGGTACCTAATACACATGTGTATTATATACCTATATATTGAATTAAAATTTAAATTAGAAATTTTATATTTGAAATTTAATTGAAAAAAAATTGGACAGGACGCGTGTGGATCCCGCAGGTTTTTCAATTTGGGTAGAAGCAAAAAAAAATTTATTCATACCTATAGTAATTTAAGAATATATACCTACTATAAGAATGAATAAATTTTCCCTATACAGGTAATTTAGAATGAGTGTAAGAAGGACATTATATTGCCATAGAGAAAGAAATTTCAATTAAATTTAAAAAAGAAAGAATTTAAAATAGGTACATAATACACATATGTATTATTTATCTAAATATTGAATTAAAATTTAAATTAGAAATTTTGTATTTGAAATTTAATTGAAAATAAATTGGACATAACGCGTGTGGATCCCGCAGGTTTTACAATTTGGGTAGAAGCAAAAAAAAATTTATTCATACCTTCAGTAATATAAGAATATATACTATAAGAATGAATAAATTATTCCCTATACAGGTAATTTAGAATGAGTGTAAGAAGGACATTATATTGCCATAGAGAAAGAAATTTCAATTAAATTTAAAAAAGAAAGAATTTAAAATAGGTACATAATACATATGTGTAATATATATCTAAATATTGAATTTAAATTTAAATTAGAAATTTTGTATTTGAAATTTAATTGAAAAAAAATTGGACAGGACGCGTGTGGATCCCGCAGGTTTTTCAATTTGGGTAGAAGCAAAAAAAAATTTATTCATACCTATAGTAATTTAAGAATATATACCTACCATAAGAATGAATAAATTATTCCCTATACAGGTAATTTAGAATGAGTGTAAGAAGGACATTATATTGCCATAGAGAAAGAAATTTCAATTAAATTTAAAAAAGAAAGAATTTAAAATAGGTACATAAT